>PVJD01002585.1:0-196815 GCA_004026545.1 Mormoops blainvillei | reverse complement strand
CCACCATGCAATCCTTTCTTCATCCCCTCAGGGTGAGCACTATTATCCTCTTTTGATCGACTGGGAAACTGAGCTGTGCAAGGTCACACTGGGAGTTAGCAGTCAAAGCTGAGTCTGCTTGGTCCCAGGCTTTCTCTTTCCACTTTTCTTTATCTGTTCTCTCTAGCCTCCTGCCACTCCCAGCCTCTGACTTGTGGGGTGAAGCTGCTGGTGCCTTTACCTGTGTTGAGTCTAAAGAGAGGTTGTGGACCACATGGAAGGGCTTCATCCTTTCTCACCTTTTCCTACTGTTGACATTGGCCTCTATGCCTCTTACCTTAGCCCCTCCACAGCGCTCACCCCTTTGCTGGTATTTCCAACCATCCACCCCAGCCTGCTTTCTGTTCCTCATATTCACCCAGCTTTTTCCCCCGGAACCCTGGCATGGAACCTTCCCCTGCCGGGGGTCCCCTCCCCATCAGTCTTGTCCTGGTGTTTTCCTACTCATCCTTCTCTGACCCTTCCTCTGGAAGACTTGCCCTGACTCTCACTCAGCCTAAAGTAAGGGCTCCTTTCTTTTTCATAGCAGGATGTTCTGTTTTCTTTCATAGCACCTACCACAAGTTGTTGTTGTATACTTGTTAGGATGTTATTTGTTTCAAGCCCGTTTCCCCTGCTTCAGTGTAATTTTCATGAGCTACAGAACAAGATGGTGTCTGTTTTGTTCACTGTTTTATACTTGGAATCCCAGGTGTAGGACAGGCTTAATACATAGCAATTGAACAAATGAATGAGTGAGCCTGGGTTCAAGGCTGTTTGTCAATGTACTCTTGTTTTGGGGGATTCATGTTCCCTACTACATCCCCCAGACCACGTTCCTCCATGTGATTCACTGGTTTCCTTTTGCCCTTTTCCCTTCTCCAAATGAAAGGGGATATAGTTCTATTGTTAATTTTACATTGTGTTACTAGAAGTCAGAAATAACCCCTAGCCATTTTGTGGTCTGAAAGGAACAGCTTTCTCACTGGTTTTGTGATTAAAATGAACAGTTCTCCATTACACAGAAATCTAACTTCCAACAAATACGCCACAGACATTTGTCCTTTAGTCCGTGTGCCCACCTTCATTTCTACTTTCCACCAGAATGTTCCAGTTAAGCCTTAAATAACTAGAAGTTAGGACTATGTAATGTGCACAGATTATATGAATTCATCACTTGGTATTTGTTGGACAAATCTGGTGTGCTCGTATATTGTTCCAGGCACTTTCAGAGATAAGAGAAAAAGGCAAGGGTCCCTCCTCAAATAATTTATCACTTCCCAAAGAATTAGAATAGAAAAGAATAGAGTAGAATAGCATAGGGTAAAATACAATACAATACAATACAATACAATACAATAAAATAAAATAAAATATACTTGGTCCTAGAAGTATATAACACTGAACAGAGCCTTTCTTAGGCTTAGGCTTAGCCTCCTACTGGGCCCCAGGGTCATGACCGCAAAGCTGATTATCATTGGCTAATGCTATGAAAAATGAAGCTAACTTGGTGCCAAAGTGTTCATGTCAGACTCCAGCTTGAATTATTTCCATAGCCCTGTGCTGTCCTCTGGCAAGATCCGAACTCATTAGCAGGGCCCTGCAGGATTCAGCTCCTGCCTGCCCGTCCGGCACATCTGTCTTAGGCTCTCCAAGGGTCTCCAAGTGGCTGATGATCTTGCCTCTCGTTCTTTGGCGTGTGCTGGAGCTCCAGCCTTCCTTGGCTTCTCTACCCCTCTCTCTTTTGTTCTTTTTTTTTATTCTCACCCAAGGACATATTAATTCATTTTAGAGAGAGGGGGAGAAGGGAAGAAGAGAGAGAGGGAAAGAAACATTAGTGCAAAAGAGACACATCTATTGGTTGCCTCTTTTATGTGCCCCGACTGGGAACTGAACCTGCAAGACAGGTATGTGCCCTATGACCAGGAATCGGACCCATGCCTTTTCAGTTTACAGGACAATACTCCAACTGAGCCACACTGGCCAGGGATCTCTTATTCTTAAAGACAAGTACAGAAACATGGACAGCAAGAGAGGGAGAGGGCCCCAGGCATGCAGTCTGCGGGGGGTGGGCAGGAAAGAGTACTATGCTGTAGGGCTGGCTAAAGACCCGGCCTTAGTGGGGAAGGAGTGGGATGGATTATAAACAAAACTCAGGTAGGATTCTAGACCACCTCCACAGGCGCTCTGGATGAAATCACAGCCACCTCTTCCCTTCTGGTAACAGGGACTCTGGCTGTTTTCCTGGTGGGGAGGTTTCCTGGAACGCGTGTGGGGGGAGGGGAGCATCTTGGTGACCAGTGAAGACCTTCCCCCGCACTGGCCGTCTTTTCTTGCCCCAGCTCCCCGCATGCCCTCTGCCTAGTTCTGTGAGAGACTGAATCCTAAGATCCTGTGAGTCACTCTTTGCCTCTCTGAGGAGTAAATAACATCACATCTCACAAAAGCAGAGCAGTTGGGCGTAAACGAGGTGACACTGGAAAGATGGGGCTCCGGTTCGCTTTCCCGCAGGAGCTGGCACTGCCGTCATGACAGGCATGTTGCCAGCTCCGCTTCGGCTTTGGGGCCATTGACCCAGGGCTTTGGCTGCTCTCGGCTCATCTGGATTTGATATTCAGACTGCCAGATATTCAGCAGAGGCAAAGCAGGCCCCAAAGAGCGTGATTCTGGCCCACATGGGGAAAATCTGAAATATGAAGATGAGCATACATTGATTTGGTTGTGCCTCAAGTGTTCCTTGAGATGGGCCTCTCCTTTATTTCACCCATGAACACCGCTGACGGACACCCCAAGGGTAACTCTAGTACTTTAATATTCTAGAACTGCTTGCCGTAGCCCTCAACATGCAAAGCCCTTTGAATACGTAAAAAAGAATGCTCCCGAAGTAGCAGAGAGAATCTGTGGGCAAGCAGAGGTCAGCAATATCTTGTGGCAGATATTTTGACCTCATTCCGAAGGAGCATTGTCGTCTTTGTGTCCTGCTCTCTGTCCCAAGCCTGTCCCTAGAGCAGCCTCCCTCCTGGCTAGAGTCAGCGTAGAAGAAAAGCAATTTGATTTTCTGGTGAAAAAAGAAAATAGTCATAACAGGGTATAAATCCAAGCATAGATTTAGAGCCTTGCAGGCATAATCCCATTTTAGAAGAAAAACTTATTAATCAAAATCTGATTGATAGGAAGTTGGGTAAGACTTACTCTTACCTTTTTTAATAGACTTTAGTTTGTAGAGCAGTTTCAGGTTCACAGCAAAATTGAGAGGAAGATGCAGACATTGTCCATATTCCCTTTCCTCCCTCTCATGCACAGCTTCCCCATTATCAACATCCCCCACTAGAGTAGTACATTTGTTACAACTGATGGCCGTACGAGGACCTGTCACTATCACTCAGAGTCCTCTCTGAGTCTACTTAAAGTCTACTTTAGGGCTCACTTTTCGTTACATTCTACCGGTTTGGACAAATGCATAATAACATGTATCTACCACTATAGTCTCATATAGAGTAGCTTCAGTGCATTAATAATCCTCTGTGCTTTGCCTATTCATCACCACCCCCCAACCTCCCAATCCCGCAACCACTGCTCTTTTTAGTGTCTCCATGCTTTTATCTTTTGCAGAATGTCTTATAGTTGGAATCATATGGTACCTAGCCCTTTCAGATTTGCTCCTACTTAGTAATACACATTTAAGTTCCCTTCATATCTTTTCCTGGCTTGATAAGCTCATTTCTTTGTAACGCTGAATAATCCACGTCCAGATACAGCACGGTTTATCATTCTCATACTGAAGGATATCCTGGTTGCTTCCAAGTTTTGGCAATTATGGATGAAGCTTATGCCATAAACGCCTGTGTGCAGGTTTTTGTGTGGACATAAGCTTTCAACTCCTTTGGGTAAATACCAAGAACCATAATTGCTAGTCATGTGATAAGAGTATGTTTAGTTTTGTAAGAAACTGCCAAACCGACTTCCAAAGTGCCTGTGCCATTTTGCATTCCCACCAGCCATGAATGAGAGCTCCTGTCGTTCTACATCCCTGTCGACATCTGGTGCTGTCAGTGAAGACTTTGACTTTTGAGAGGAACTCTCTGGAGTCCTTTCATTATTCTCGTCAGCCCTCCTCACCTGATCCACTTTCCTCAGTATTAGGGAAACGAACATCGGTTTCCTGGTGGTGCACACCTGAAGGGTTGTTGGAGCTTTAGCCACACCTGTTTCAGGTAGTACAACTTCGACTCCCCTCTTCATGGCACCTCTCAGGGCACCTGCATACTGTGTCTATCCTACTCCCACTCCTAGCCACCCGCACTCTTTGGTGGCAAGCTCATATTTAATACTTATGCTTCAGGTCTCATTGGAGACAGCTGTAGACTAGGGATTTAGGGCATGGACTCTAGAACCACATTGTTTGGGTTTCAGTTATAGCCCTACTGTAAATCTATATCCACATATAAATAATTGCTTGAAACAGTGCCTAGCACATAGGTAGGCAGTGCTGTTTAAGGGCTCATTACCACTTTTTCCAGAAAAGACCTCCCTAGCCTCTGGTGCAGGGACCCCTCCTGTGTCCCTATTTTAATGACCTCTTCATTTGCCTCTATTCTGAGATGCAAGATCCCTGAAGGCAGGAACTGTCTTTCTCACCTTCACATCTCTGGCTAGAAAACCACACAAAATCGAGATATTAATTTATGTTAGTAATTCAGCAGCCCGAACAAATAGAATGTAGTCTCCTTTCCCCATTCTGAGAGGGTCGCCAAGGGTGTCCCTCCCCTCAGGATAGTTAATGACTTTTGCATTATAGGAATAAAAAGAGGGTTCATAAATAAAACATGAAACAAGCTGCCACAGTATCACAGCTGTGTAGAATCCTGCAGAAAAAAAAAAAAAAAAGCCCCAGCTGAGAGAAGAGGTAGTGAATCAATTATAGAGAAAAGATTTTGAGCTTTTTGAGAAACTGGGAAGGGAACAGAGGTGCACAAGTCCTGGAGTGGTGGAGACCACAGCTGTGCCTGTGGAAGGACCTCAGGCAAAAATAGCCCCTGGGTGCCCAGAGGGAGGAGGTTTAGTAAACATTTACCTTTCCAGCCTTCAGAAGCTCTAGGGCTGGGCCTGGACACACTGCTTTTAAGGGTCCATGTGGATTTTGACCAGAACATCCCAGTAATGCCCAGAGGAGGGTCTCCTAAAATGTTTTGGACTGTGCCAGACCCCTTCTTCCACCCTAGGGAGAAGGGTAACCTCCCCACCCTGCCCACACCAAATTCACGAGATTGAATTTCCTGAGCAGAGGGGGACTCTGAACAGATGTAACTTTAATAGAGACACAAAGAAACACGGCTTTCTTTGACCCTCGTGAAGTGAGCTAAAATCCTCCCCTACCATGTGCTCATGGTCCTGGCAAAAGTAGGTACATCAAATATTTGGTAAGTAGATAAATGCCAGGAGTATCTTGAAATGTATCCAGTCTATTTTAATAATACCATAGAAACAGTTTTTGTTTGCCTAAAGGTTTAAATAAAGGTTTTCCAGGGCTATTTCCTGAGCATTTACAGCACATTGAAATGACTTGTCTTTGAACAAAGATTCAAAAGACTTTCGTGCCTGCGCATTAGCAAGAAGTTGAATTTATAACTCACTAGTCATACGTTGCTGGTTTCCTAAGCAACTAAGCCTGGCTGCTTTACACTTTGGCTCTGGAAAGATTGGCATCTCCAGTCAGAACTTGTACCTCAAAGCCCCACCTAAAATGAGAAAGCCTGTTTGCTAGACAGAAAATCAAAATCCTGCCCGTCTGTTGGCATCCATTTCACCAAGCGGCCTTGAGCCTAGGAGTTCCTAGCCCTTGCTTGGAATGAGAGCGGTTTAGTCTCTCTTTTTCTCTTCTTCTGTCGATTACTGGTGATCACCCATCCAGGAATTACTCAAATGAATTAAATCTAGAGGTAGTTCAAAAATATTTCTTTAGACAGTAATGCTCACTCACGCCCCTCGTTAGTCTCCAGAGACTTCTATACCAGTCCGTAGGTCTGCTCTGCTTCCTTGCTCTTCTAAGTGTCAGGAGAGTATCTAAAAGACGGATAATAAGCGGGAAAAAGTAGGAATAAGCTAAACACCATGACAAAGCATTCAGGCAAATCCCAAAGGTGGGGTATTCCGTTGGACAAGTGTATGGGACCCTCAGGAACTCAGCACCATAACGACAGAGGCTGTTACAGAAGAAAAGAAGTTTAAGGACCCCAAAGACCTCTGACTAATACACAATATAAGTTACCTTTATAAATATACCCCTTCAAACAAATGGACACATAATGATTTAGGACTACAGTTTATCTTTGTCATTAACAAAATAGAAATAAATATGGTAAACATTTCATAAGCAAAGTAGGGTAAATATGATTTTATAACTATGTTTCAGGTTTTCAGTTAGATAAATACTGTACTTCAATTAATATTCCAATGACTTTTTAAAAAATGTTTTCTGCCAATCTTGGATCTTTAGTACAGCTTAATAATTTTTTTCTATTTCTTTCTTGCCTTTGTTTAAACACAGCTTTTGACCTTATGAATCTGTAAGGACTGCCCAACAAGTTACAGCAGCACATTTGTCAACAAGTCTTCAAGATTAAATGGGTGTGTATCAGAGAAAGTTATAAATGATCAGGTTAAAGTTTACAGTCATGACAAATTATGAAAATTATTAATCTCTGCCTAGTGAACTAACAGCCTCAGAAATGAGAATATTAATTTTAGGATGTTACCACATCAGAATTTCATTAAAGCAAAACATTATTTAAAATATACATATAAGTAATTTTGAACCCTGTCATAGTGAGTGACAAGTGCTGTGTTAAAGTGTTTAACAGGAGATGTTTCATTACTTCTCGCGACAACACGGATTCTTTCATGTCTCTTTTCCTTGAGGGAACTGACACGCAGGACGGTTTAAAACTGACCCAAGGTCACACTGGCAGCTGTGACAAAGGTAGGCTTGAAATTTAGAATCAGTGAGTAATTCTCCATCCGACCGATACTCATTGAGCACTTACTAAGTGTCAGGCTCAGCTCCAGCTTCTGGGCAGACTGAGGCAAAGAAAAACATCAAAATAGTGTTAACACAGCCGAGTTTAGCAGTTAGATCATACCTACTTCTTCAACAATTACGCACAATCGTAGCTGCCTTTTTAGAAGTTTAACCCTACAGGTTGATTTGATTTTCCTGAAGGAAACAGGCCTCTAAACTCATTCTAAGTCTCTGAAGAGTGGAAGTTTGGATGAAAGCTGGACTCTTCCAGAAAGAAACAACTCTCTTTGAAATAGTTACTTCCTTTAAAAAACCAGATAAATAGCCAACACACACACACACTTCTCTATATCTTTTCAAAGCATCATCTATTCTAAGCAAACTTTATAAACACAAAGCAGTACTTTTTCCAATTCAGGGTTGCCAGGTCAGTGCACTATTTTTCTCTGTTTTCATATCTTACAATAAAAAGGACACCACAGTGCATTTCCATAATAGAGTGACCTGAATTTGCTGCAAGAGCCTGTAGTTCATCAGGTAAGGCTTTTATCCCCTTAGCAACCGAACCGCCCGGGTGCTGCAGTGTGTAAGAATGTCTGCGGTGGCTTTAACACACATTTAGGGTTGTGAGTAGTCTTGCTGTCTTCAGCTGTCTTCAGCTGTCTTCCTCCCATCCTCTGGCCTGCTGAAATTTAATTTGGGACTTCTCAGCATTCTTCTCTTGTCCAGGGCAATGTGCCTGGAGAGAGGAGAATGCCGCAGAGAGGGATCATGGATTGGGACTTCTTAGAAGAAGGGCCTGAGGCGAAAATTCGGGTGCCTATGATTTTCCTGAAGATGCGCTTGGTCTCGGGAAAGAGGGAGAGGAAAGCAGAAGAGAGCTGTGGGAGGAGCTGAGCAATGGTGTGGCCTCACTGGTGCCCTCTGACCCTGCGGAGCTCTGGGCATGACTCCTACGTACTACAGAGTGCCACCGCCTGGAGGCGAGCGGGCGGACCCTTCGTACCCTCATATCCCAGAGTCATTGGCAGCGGTTGCTGGATGAGGTGCTTAGTCTTAGTCTCTTCAGGCTGCTATAACAAAAACCGCAGAGTGGGTAGCTTATAAGCAACGAACATTAATTTGTCACAGTTCTGGAGGCTGGAAATCTGGGATCAGAATGCCAGCATGCTAGGGGAAGGACCGTCTT
This sequence comes from Mormoops blainvillei, assembly GCA_004026545.1. NCBI lineage: Eukaryota > Metazoa > Chordata > Mammalia > Chiroptera > Mormoopidae > Mormoops > Mormoops blainvillei. The sequence goes on along the minus strand of PVJD01002585.1, from coordinate 188,590 downwards.
CCAGGTTGCAGACTCCTCCTTGTGTGTCATGTGGTGGAAGGGGCTGGGGAGCTCTGTGGGGTCTCTTTTATAAGGGCCCTGATCCCACTATGAGGGCTCAACCCTCATAACCTCACTTCCCAAAGGCCACGCCTCCTAATACTATTATGCTGCAGGATAGGCTTTCAATACATGAACTTGGGGGGTTGGCAGAGAGAACACAAACATTCAGATCATGGCATTTGTCTAAAATCAAGGTGCCAGCAAAGATGCATTCCTTTCTGGAAGCCCTAGGCAAAGGCAGCTGACAAAGGAAAAAAATGAGATGTTCTAAATTAAAATGACAGCAACCAGAGAGGGAGAGAGAGGGAGAGAAAGGGATAGAACCGTTAACCTGTTAGTAACTGTGAACCGGCTCTGACAAAAGGCCGCGCACATGCCTGTATATCTGTTGGAATTTGGGATTAATTTCCAGGCGGCTATGTCTGCAATTATCCAAAAGAGAGACTAGCCGGGTGCCACCAAAGCCCGGGAGCCTCCCCTTCTAATTTACCCATGAGCTTTATGGTCTGTTGTGGACTCCTTCGCATTTATCCCAGAACTAGCCCCACTTCGGCGTCTCCCATCTGTCTGTAGCCAATATAAATCCTTCCAGAATGGCTCACATCTTTCTTCCCACTACTGGATGTATAAACCAGTAGTGGGAATTTCGCTTACGAAATTCTCGGACATTGGACATGTCTTTCCCACCAAGCTGTGCCCATGGTGGTTTAGACTCCATGTCTGAGATAGCTTTTTAGTTTTTTTTGCTAGCAATGGTCTCATAAACACTTTCTTTTAAAAAGATTTTCAGCCATGGAAGTTAATTTATTTTTTCTTTAACACAATGACGAAGTGCTACAGGAGGTCACCTTGCTGCCTCACTTCCACACCCTCGGCCATTCAGGTCTGGTTCCAAACTAGCATATTCCACACTCAAAGCGACTGTCCTGCCAGCAGACAGCCCCATGTCCTCGGAAAGCAGCACAGCGATCAAGGGGTGTAACCGGAGCTAGAGCCTTGGGTGTTGGACAGCTTACCCCAAGCAGCTTATCAAACTAGTGCTTCCAGCCGCACAGCATTTGTCCCTGAAAGGAGCTGTGATGGTTCTGTACAGTGTCAACTTAGTTAAATTGGATCTACTCATTCCAGATGCCCAGATGCTGGAAGAGCCTGTGTGGTTCAGAGTTATGGTTGCAACAAGAAAAATTCATGTGATATTTGAGAGGCAGAAACTTTGAAGGCTGGTAGAAGCAGTTAGGGACAGCCACAGAGGTGTCACTGGGTCCCACTTTGGCCTTGCTTTCCTTGCTCTGACTTCAGCTCTTCCTCCCAACTGCTAGCTCTACTGACCGGCACAGACCCCAGACTCACCACACGATGTTCTTCTGTGAGCTCACAGAGGTGGAGGTCACAAGAGCCAACAGCCTTCCAGATACTTCCACATCAGCCTCCTCTGGGGCTCCTCTTCCTCAGTTGAGAGCTTAACAAGCTTGACTTGTCCACCTGCACCAGGTCTGGTTAAGATTTTTCTCTGGGCCTTGGTTGGTGTGGTTCAGTTGGGCGGAGGGTTGTCCTGAGAACATAAATGTTGCAGGTTCGATTCCTAGCCAGAGTATATTCCTAGGGTGCAGGTTCAGTCCCCAATCAGGGTGCAAGAGGCAATGTGTGAGAGAGGCAACTAATTGATGTTTCTCTCCCTCTCTCTCCCTTCCTTCCCCTCTCTCTAAAAATCAATAAGCATGCCTTCAGGTGAGAATAAAAAAATAAAATTTTTAAAGAGAGCTTTTCTCTGGTACTTTTTGGGGCTTTTCTTCTTCAGCTCCTTCCAAAATTATGTGAGGTCTAACTCCATAATAAATAATATATCATAGTGGTCTTGCTTCTCTGATTTGAGCCTTTCTGGTACAGGAGGGAAATATAATTATCTTCATCTTATTACGCGTCCAAGGAAACCTTATCGTTACTTACAGATTGCCACAACAGACACCTTTCTGCCTGGTTGTCCTCAAATATCATCAATATGTATCAATATAATCAATGTGACATTGCATACAATGTCATTCAGTATCTGGTGGGAGGGGGGCACTAAAGAACTCTTTTTGGGAGACTCTTAATCAGTCTAAAGCTCCTCATCAGTGAGACAAACAGGAACTGGAGCCAGGGGTACAGTGGAAAGACAAACTCTCCCCCTGGGATCTTGCAGGGAACTAAAAGTCTTTTCCCATCTCCCGGGTTGGACCTGTCACCACTTGGTTTCTTCGCCGTGTCGTTGGCTTGAGTCTTTCCCCCTCATCACACAGCATTATGCTGGAGGGAGGCCAGCAGGACTTACTTCAGTCACGGACCTGCTAAATTTACTCATGCATAATCTCGAGGCGTAATGGGGAGCGTGTTGGTCTGAGGCTCAGAGGATCGGGTTTCTGGTCCTACTTGCCAAGAGCCCCCTGTAGGATTAGGAACGTCACCCAGCCTCGCTGAGCTTCAGTGTCTTCATAATTTGTTTTCTAATGCAATGTTAATTGAATAAATTCCATCTTTTACAGGGTAGGTGCTGTCAAGGGTGAACTTAGAACCTGCCTGCTTTTTTTTTTTTTTTTGTCCTTTCTTAGACACAAATTCTTTTTTGGGGTGCCATTGGGGCAGAAGAGGCAGGAAAAGGATTAATGACCCTTCAGTACCTCAGATGAGCCAAGAGTAGTGCACGAAACACACTCTCTGCAGGCCGCTTCAGCCGACGGCAGCCATTTTAGGGGTGTAAGAGAAGGAGCTCAGTCTCTGGAGCTTAAGACACTAAATTCCATGTGGTTCTACCACTTACTGGGTGAGTGACTCACTGGACTGCTCTCCGCCCCACCTTCCTCATCTGTAAAATGGGCCAATAATCCCCACCTCTCAGGGATTCTGAGATAATCTATGAGATTACCTATGCTTAGTGCCTGTGTACATTAAGTGTTCCAAAAGGCTTCTTTCTTTTCTCTCCCTTCCTCTGAAGATTTTGGCCAGCTTTTACCAAAATTTAAAGATGCTGGATTTCTTAAGTTCAGCAATATATAGCTCCAATTATAGGAACATTTTTGAACATTGAAAATAATGCATTGAAACTATTTCAATAAATTACATGTTAAAATATAAGGCATTACACATGATAATTTGGTAAGTAAACTAAGCTAATCATAAATACATATTGGAAAGCTTCCCATTCACATTACTCCATTCTTCTTCCAAGGGTCTAGTTCTATGTTCACTCTGAAGTTTCAAAATATGTATAGATTTTTCTTTCCTGGTGGTTGAAGTACCCAGTAGGGTGTAAATGCCTCATCAAGTGCTGACTCAGAGCTGTCAGTGCACCGTCCCGAGTTACTAAGAATAAAAAATGTGAGCCTTTCCAGAGCAGCGCTCTTTGAATAAATATTCTGGGGACAGAACTTTGAGAACTGACTGTATTTCTTTGTTTTGTTTTTTTGTTTTGCCTTTTATTTTTTACAGTATATTTTCATTGTTATTTTATTTTTAAAATATTTTATTGTTTATGCTGTTACATATATTCTTTTGGTGTTTCAGGATTCTTAGGATATATTCCCAGAAGTGGAATTACTGGGTCAAAAGGCAGTTCCATTTTTAACATTTTTAAAAAAGACTTTATTTATTATTTTTAGAAAGAGGGGAAGGGAGGGAGAAAGAGAGGGAGAGAAACATCGATGCATGAGAGATACATCGATCAGTTGCCTCTCATATGCCCACAACCAGGGACCTGACCCACAACCCAGGCATGTTCCTTGACTGGAATTGAACCAGTGACTTTTCTGTTTGCAGACCAGCACTCAATACACTGAGCCATGCCAGCCAGAGCCATTTTAAACTTTTTTTTTAAATTTTATTTATTTATTTATTTATTTATTTATTTATTTATTTATTTATTTATTTTTAGGGAGAGGAGAAGAGAAGGAGAAAGAGAGGGAGAGAAAAATTGATGCGTGTTTTGGCAGGTGTGAAGTGATATTTTACTGTGGCTTTATTTTATTTTATTTTAAGATTTTTTTTATCTGTTTTTAGAGAGGGGAAGGGAGGGAGAAAGAGAGGGAGAGAAACATCAATATGAGAGAAAAACATCTATCTGTTGGTTGCCTCTTGCATACACCCTGAGCCCCAAGGCATGTGCCCTGACCTGGAATGAAACTGGTGACCTTTCACTTTGCAGGATGAAGCCCAGCCAACTGAGCCACACTGGTCAGGGCTCACTGTGGTTTTAATTTGCCTCTCTCCAATGGCTAGTGATGGTGAGCATTTTTTCATAAGTCTTTTGACCATCTGTATGTCTTCCTGGGAGAAATGTCTATTCAGGTCCTTTGCCCATTTTTCAAATTGGGTTGTTTGTCTTCCTGTTGTTGATTCAAACAACATGTTCTTTATATATTTTGTAAATTAAACCCTTATCCAATGTATCATTCATTTTAATGATGGTTTCTTTAGCTGTGCAGAAGAGAACTGACTATATTTCTACAGAGCTCTTAGTAATGATAATTTCTCCCAGCATGAGCAAGAATAAAGATTTGTACTTTAGAGTAAATGGATAATGTGTCTTGGCAACCTGGACTTCAAACTTTTCATTAGTCTTCCCTTGCATTTGGCACATTTAAGGGAAGAAACACAAACACCATTAACTAGAGAGTTTATGTGTAAAGTGTGAGGTGTAAGAGCTCTTAATTTTCTCTTGCAGCTGAGTAAATCTTTGTCTGGAGTGTTGCTTGGTATACACAAAATAAAATGCACAATTAAATTATTGCTTGACAAGTTTTATTTATCCAAGGAAATTCTTAATTCCTTTTTTTAGAAAACATGGGACAATTATTATTATTATTTATAAAAATTTTATTGTATTTTTTCCATTACTATTTATCTTACATTTATATCTCCTTCCCACCTGCAATCTCCACACTGTTGTTTCTGGTATATGTATATATATACTTTTTTTTTTTTGCTGTTTCAATGCGATGACATATAAAGCTGACATGCTGTGTTTATGCAACTGTTAAATTTACTTCTTTTATTTATCATCTTGCTTCAAAAGAAGAAAGAAAATCTACAAATTTGTATATTTAGATTAATTATTTATTCGACTGGACAAGGGTCAATGAGGGAAATTTATTTACAAGGATTATCTAGTATTCTTCACTGCCTTACTTTCAACTGGGTTGATTTCTCCTCCTAAGGAAAGATTTCCATTTTTTTTTCCAAAACTGAAAATTGTTATGAAGATTAAATGAGATATATGTTCACTATTGGTATACAGCAAGTTTTCAATAAATATTGCTTCTCTTTTCAGCCCCTTCCAATAACTTGTCATCAAGCCTGATGACTTAGTGGGTCTCAAATTTTACAGCATATCAGAATTATCCAAGATTTTAGTGAAATATACCACCACCTGGCACCCACTTCAGAACCACAGGATTGGAATTTCCAGGACAATGTCTAACAGGCTCTGATGGATAGATCCCCAGTATCAGAACCGCTGATCATAAGTTTAGTTTAAGTCAAAGCCTACAGCAATTTCCGGGTTGGTTTATTTGGGTCCCAAGAATTGAATGAATTCTGAATCAGTAATTATAAAGAGAAATTTGGAACTAGAGAAGAGCTTAGTATTTACTCCATTTCTATCTTTTGCAGTTCAAACAGAATCCCAGGGAGGCTGAGAGACTTGCCAGGGACACAGTCGGCTGCTGTGCATGGCATGACTGTCCCTGGGTTCTGCCCCATGCCCAGGACGGCTTTGAGCATTAAGTCCTCCTTAGCTTCACATGTTAGAAACATTCGCTTTGGGATCCAATTTACCTACTTCTGCTGCTTATACATAGATAGTTCCATCCTGAATATGTCAGACTAGTCCTGTACTTTGAAGCTGTACTTTGTACAAAAATAGCTTCCCAGTCGTCATGGCTGGCTATTTCTCACTTTTATTACCTTATATCATTACCCCTTGCCCAGTCTCCTGTGTGGCTATGTGATTCATGACTGTTATAAGCAGCCGACTTGCATGCCCTTTGAAAGGAGTATTATGGGCAAAGATTATTGATCAAATACCATACAATCCCATTTGATTATTTTAATGTCTCAGGAGCATGAGAGATTTAGGTAGGTACCTTTCCAAAGGATTGTTTCCTTTTATAACTTCAAGCCAGGTTGGCTTTGGGAAGTGTAAAGCTGTCCCATTTTTCAAACATAGAAACAGAATTTTTAAGTGCCTGTCCACTATTATAGAATTGTACTTTATGATTTTTGGATGAAAGACCATCATGTATGATTTAGAGTGATGTTTTTGAAGTTCAATTTCTAAAACTGAAGGAGTATTTCAAGATTAGGTATAACTCATATGTACCTTTTCTTCAGTTACCTTAATCGATCTCACCTACCTGTTACTCGAGTACTAGAAATTAGTCCCTCTCAGCCTGCTCCTTAGTGTTCTCTGAGCCATGACCAGGATGTTTCACATGTCTTCCCACCTGTTCCTCCCACCTGTTTCTCCAGCTGTGGCCTCGTCTGTGGCTGACTCTTGAGCAATGCTTCTCCGTTGGCGGCAGTGGTCCCCTCCTGCTAACTGATGCTGTTACACTGCTTACATTCCTGTCTTTCCACTCCCTATAGCTAGCTCTGTTTTAAGCTTCGTTTGCTGAAGATTTGATACAATGAAAGGGATGTACAATATAGCAGAGGAAGACCGGGCCATTGCTCAGGTTTAAACGTACTTAGGTTCCCTGCTTAACCCCAGCTCTGTCTTCACTAGGCTGGGGCAGCTCACCCCCACTTGAAGGTTCTAAATGGCTCAGGGTTTGTGCCAGCTGTCTCCATCCCTAGAGAGAAAGGGGAAATTCTTCCTTACTTCTGTCTTTGGCCTACTTGCCTCAGACCATTAATCTGTTGCCTGAATGATGAAGAGTTGTAAATGCTCATTCCCTGGATGGGAAACTTATAGGAGAGAATGGTCTGGTCCCAGGGCCTCGGCAAGATAATCACACAATGGCTTGCTGTTAGTACATTTCCCAAAAGCTGGGTTACTCAGTTTCGAATAAAATCACGTATGAAATATCAAAAACCCAGTCCAGGTTTAGTTGTTCCAGGCTCAATCCAGATAATTCTGTCTCTTTGCATCAAGCGTATATAAATGGGTAGGGGTGGGGGAAAGGTCTAGTCTTTCTCAAAGTCATCTGGTTACATGGAAAAAGTTTCCTCAATGTAATACTTTCTGAGCAGGCAAATAAAAGTGCCTTCACTGTGAAGGCCACACACCGGGGATCCCTGCAGGCATGGCGGATATTTGAGTGTCTTCTTCCCCCTCAGCCTTCCATGCCATTCCTCCCAGAGCCGCAGGCCCGGCTGGACAAGGTAGCCCAGTGAAGAAGTCCGTAGGATCAGCCCCCTGGGAAACCGAGCAGGGCAGAAAAGGGCACGGCATGGATCCGAGGGAGCAAATGCAGAATCATCAGCACAACGCCCGAGGCGAGAGTAGTTGGGAGATTCTGACTCCCTGCTGGCAGCTCTGCAACTATCCTAACTCAGCCAAGACCTTCGGTTTTCCTAAAGACTGGATTCATAACTGTAACCTGGCTGTGTCTCTCTGAGTGTGTGTGTATGTGTGTGCATACCCTGCACATGTATACATTTGTATCTATTGTGTGTCTCCCTGTGTGTCAGTGTATATATGTCTGTGCGTGTGTTCCCCTGAAAGCAGGGTTTGGGGCTGGGGCAGAAGAGAGGAGCTTCTGGGGTGGAGGGCTCAGAACTCCCACACTGTGAAGGTTCTGAGTCCCTGAGGCAGCAGATACCCAAACCCGCCTGCTCAGGCATCTCAGGGGCTGGCTGGCACCTGGCAAAGCGGTCTTGGGAGTCTGAAAGACCAGTTTTGATCATGCAAGGCCAGTTTTGGTGTGGTGCAGTAGCATCCTCCTTAGAAGAATCATCCGGCCAGGACTGCTCCTAATATTTGAGAGGCCCATGGCAATATGAATGAAAGCCCACACATTGCATGTCTGAATCTTCAGAAGTTATAAATCAAGCTACATCAGAGCCTAGCCCTTGTGTCCAACATGGCTCTCGTGTCCCCGGGACTGTCCCTGCGACTTCTCCCCTTGTGCGCAGGCGGTAGCCTCGTGCTGCAGGGGCAGGCAGGACGGCCAGGCTGGGCAGACAGGAGTCTGGGCTCAGGCTCCAGTGAGTGAATTCGCCGCCTGAGCTCAGCAGTTCTCAGCTGGAGCACTTGGAGGGGGGCGCTTTCCTTCCTTAAGCCCCAGTTATGTCTCATGACACCAGAGTGCTCCAGTACACCTAAGATACTGCTTTTTTTGGAAGAGTTTTTGGATTTCAGATGCAGAGGACTAAATGACTCATACTCCTCAGTTTATAGCTCATAATGATCCCTGGTTCATGCAAGGTGCCTCTCTCCTTCATTCATTCATGTATCCGCAGTCAACTTACCATCAGGCATTATAGGCATGGGGCTTTAGGGCTCACGGTCTTTAAGGGGCCCACAAAAATGTTTTAATTTCTTTCAAATCGGAAGGAAAAATGAGCTTGCAGTTCAAAGAAGATATTTTTATACGTCACAGTTCTCTGAGTTATCTTCAGACTAAAGTCAGTTACCTTCACAGTTATCTTCACACTAAACAGTTACCAGTCACAGTTATCTTCATACTAAAACAGTTGTAAAATATGATTTTTAATATTTTTTATGGACGAAAGGATTCATGAATGCAAAAGGACTTAGTGCCTGAGGAAATCAGAATGCAGTCCTGTATTTATTCATCTCTTTTAATCCTATATCCTAGTCCTGTTGTCCTCAGTAAGCAGCCCTTTCAATGGGTATATATATTTCTATTTGAGTGTATTTTTGAAAAAAATATATGCCGCTGCTTTGTGTAATGTATTGTTCCCTTAAGTGGTACTGTATTGTTCTGTTTCCTGCTTTTTTCACTAAGCCCCATGTGTTTAAGATTAATCTATGCTTCCATAAGTATGTCCAGCTCATTGCTTCCACCTGCTGCAAAATACTGCATGATACGGTCGCACCACATTTGACCCATCTACTCTCCCAGTGACTGAGGCCCCGGACTCCAACTCCCTGCTGCCACCATGCTGCAGGGACCAGCCATGCACATTAACCTCATGGACCTGGGTGGGAAGGTCCCCAGGATATATGCCCAGTTAATATCTGAGCTAGAGGACACTTACATACTTAATTTGGTTATGTAATACCAAAAGGCTCTTGGAAAGAAATGCTGTTTTCATGTATACATATTTATATATTTTGTGCTAGTCATGTCAGGGTTGCTATCAGTTATGTTAGCTTCATAAAATAAATTGAGTAGTTCTATTTTTACATCCTAGAGCAATTTATGTTGCAATGGAATTAATTGTTCTTTGAAAGTGTGAGACTATAAGCAGTGTGACTGCTCGGTGTTAAAACCCATTTACATAGGAATTCTCTGAAAATGTTCTCAATTTCTCCCTGGGTTGTTGGTTCTAGTGAGCGTTAATGGTCCTCGATCTGCTGTTGCCACCCCGGGCAGGAAGAACTTGGTAGGAGGAGCTACCTCTCTCTCTCAGTCTCTCTCTCTCTCTCTCTCTCTCTCTGTCTCTCTGGCTCTAACTTTCCTACCTGTCCTAGTCACTGAAGAGATGTAAAATTTGTGCTAAGCAGACAGGGGGCAGAGGAGAACAACGGGCTTGGGCTCTAAAGGTGCCTCTTGACATACCCCAGGAGGAGTTAGGAGCTCCGGGTATGGCTTCATACGGGTTTGCATTTGCGTCTTGCCCCCACAACCTAAGAAAAGCACGCCTATCAGGAAGTTACCTAACCTCTCTGATCCTATTTTCTCAACTTTGAAGTACCCAATTCATGGGATTATTGTTATAAACATACAAAATTATGTAGGTAAAGCAGATGGCTTTGTGTCTGGCCCATAGTTCACCACTGTTGCCAATTTCTTAATTCATTTTTATCATCCTTGCCTATCTCGCTCAGTGTACTGTCTCCGGCACGTCGCACAGGGCCCAGTCCCAGGACTTGTTGCATGGATACACCCTGTCCATGACAATATTCGTGCCACTCCTCCTCAGTGGCTGGGGCTGCCAATGTTGGATGCTACTTGTACCTCAGTGATTCACTTGGGCTCTGTATGGGGCATTGGTGTTATGTAAATGCTACAGAAATTGTTTTGCATAAGGTATGTTATGCTGTGGGTTATAAGGGTAAAGCCACAGTCATATGTTTGAGGAGTGAGGTCATACCTGAAGGGTGAGATAATTCACTGTGTTGTCAGCTAGGCAAGAGGCCTCTCTCCCAGAGCCGGGTGGGAGAAGCAGAGGTGGGTGGCAGAATGGGGTCTTTCTTTCTCTAGGATTTGACTGCAGAGATGTCAATAGGACTTAGGGACAGATGGTGAGAAGGAGGTTTTCACATGACACCTTCCATGTGGCCACTCTCTCTCTGAGTGTCAGCCCTATATTATTGTAATTGCCGTCTGACTTGTGACGCTCCGGCTCCAAAGGGCTGAGGGCTCTCAAACTCTGCCCAGGGATTCTCAGCTTCATCACTGTTGACATTTTGGACCAGACAGTTCTTTGTTACAGTGGCTGTGCTGGGCATGGCATGAGGGCTAGTTAGCAGCATGGTACTCTAGGTGCTGTAGGAGGAGAAATGGATGCCCTACTCTCTAGATGACCATTGCTTCTCCCCAGTGGTGACAATAAAAATGTCTCCAAATTGCCCTGCCTGGTGTGGCTCAGTGGATTGAGCATCAGTCTGCAAACCAAAGGGTCGCTGGTTCAATTCCCAGTCAGGACACATGCCTGGGTTGCAGGCCAGATCCCCAATAGGGGGCACATGAGAGGCAACCACACATTGATGTGTCTCCCTCTCTTTCTCCCTCCTTTCCCCTCTGTCTAAAAAAAAAAAAAAAAATTCTCCAAATATTGGAAACCTGTTTGAAAACTGCTGTATTTACTTCCCTTGTGCACCCTTTAGCATTTTGTAAAGTCTCCTTGAAAATTCTATCCTATCTCTACTGTGCTAAGGTTAAGATTTTTTTTTTTTTTGGATATGCACAAACCAGGTCCTTAAAGGAGGAGCAAGCAGACCTTGGAAGCTACTGGGGTTGAGGGTGGCAGCAGGGATCTCAGCATAAGAATCCTAAGGGGAAATGAACTCAGGGGCTCCCCACCTGGAGATTCGAAGATTCGAACTTCAAAGAGTTCAGCACTTTGAGAAAGGATGGTGGTTTTGCTTATGTTGCTCTTTCGTGAAATTTGGATTTTTTTCCCCACTATGAGGCAGGTGCACACTTAAGAAGATCTGAATAAATGTTATGCCACTTTACTGAGGCCTAATTAGAGCTGAATTTTATAGTTGTTAACTGGGAAAGGAAAATACGAATGGTAAGAATTTCACATGGCTGAAAGCCCAAGAAATAAAGATGCAAAGCGTTTTTCATGGCTCTTGCAACTATATCAGAAATTAAGAGCGAATGACGATGCCGCTTCCTGGTGGCCAAGCATCTGGAAATGTTTTTCCTTTGTTTTCATGGGCACCATGGTGGACTCACAAGGGACTCTCCCTCTTGGCAACTTGTTGGCACAGATAAAAGTTATGGATCCTTCAATTCCCCATGCTTTCTTTTCCTTGTCTTTTGAAACATCCCATCCTGAAATGTGAGCCAATGGAACAACACCATGGAGTGTCTTGCAAAGTAGGTGAAAAGTTCTGGAAAACCTCCCAATACAGGTTTCTCTGGACCAGTGACAACTCCATAAATGTATGTCCCAGGGTTAATTTGCATTTTTTAAAACTTGTGATGCTAGGGGACAGTTTGCATAAGTGAGTTTAAGAAACATTATTAAACGATGCAAGGGATCAGGCAAGACATTGAACAAGGAGAGGAGGTTGGTCAGGCAAGACTGCTTTGGGGAACATGCTCACTTTGTAAGGCAGTGAAGTCAGGCATGGATGTAACTATGACACACTTTCCTCTACCACAGATGGCCAAAGGCTATGGGGGTGCAGAGGACGGAGAGACTATTTCTGGTGCAGAGGGATGTGGGATGGCCTCATGGAGGAGAAGGAATTCCAGCCGAGTCCTGTGGCTGTGCAGGATTTTGGCAGCGGGAGTGGCTAGCGGTGAAAGGGCAGGAGGGCAGGGGGAGTGGAAGAGCAGAGCAAAGGGAGCAGACGGGGAGCAGGGCCCGCTCCGGGGTTAATCATGTTGAAGCGGTGTTTTATTTACCCACTAAGGTGGTAGTGGAAGATAAAGGTGGAAAGGCGTATAAGAGGTATTTAACAGATAAATATTTATGAAACGAATGCCTTAAAGAGGGTGATGGTCCTGTTGCAGAGGTTTTGAAGGCCACGGCGCAGGGCGTGGCCTTCCTGCTGTGTGGGGCATGCGTCAGTGGGCAGTGACGATTTTTATATTGTATTGGAAACGTGAGAAGTTATGCGTACACAAAATTTTGTTTCTCTTAAAGACCACCTAACGGTCCAATTAAAACAAACAGACACGTGAATGAATCTCCACAGACTTTAATGGGGGTTCCTCAAATGAAAAGAAAAAACGTCTCCCCAATTTTAGCTTGCAGTGTTAGCGTTACAATTAGCCAAGTAGTCCCTGCTGTTTGCGGGTTTGACAAAGGGAGGGCTGACAGGGGAGTTAGTGGGTGGGACAGAGGCGTCTTTCCCTGGATCATGAAGAATAATTTTTTTAAAAGCACAGCTTTATTGAGATATAAGTTACATACCATCAAATTCACCTTCTTAAAATGTACTGTTCAGTGTTTTTTAAAAGGGTGTGTTCACAAAATAGCCCAATCATCAACTCTCATTCCAGAACATTTACATCGCGTCCCCAGACCCCTTAGGAGTCGCTCCCCATTTCCGTCTGTGGTGGGCAGGTTGGTAGACCTGAGCAGAGCAAGGACAATAGCCAGACACAAAAGGTCACAAGGGTGGAAAGCCCCAGGTGCCTAGCAAAGGGCTAACCTGGGAAAACAAGAACCTTGCCCCCAGGGTGACCTTTCCTCCCCTAGCACGTTGCTGGCCATGCGGTTTAGACCCTCTGACCTTTCATATTGCCGGTCCTGATCCTCTGACCTTTCCTCCTGTGGCAAGTCGCTAGTCATGCCATGCACTGCCTTGGAGGAAGAGCAAAGGGCTGAAGAGTGGCCTCAGGCGACTCCTATGCGGGCCCTTGCACAACCACTTCCTTACGCGTTAACCCCTAGGGATAACATCTTGGCCTCAGTAACGCTTCAGCTGCAGGCCCAGAAGAGAAAAGCCAGACGAGCAGTGCCACAGCTGACATTAGGACCAGCTGCACTGCCTACTGGCCCCTGCCCTGGTGCCGAGCAATCCGAAGAGACCATGGCCCTGAAAGGACACACCGGAAAGCTGATAAATATTCTAACTGGATTCTCCCCTGAGACCTCTAGATAAATACCCTCAAGCTGAAGGACCCAGTCTGTCTGTCTGTCTGTCTGTCTGTCTGTCTCTTTCTCATTCGCACCCCTTTGCCTTTCCTGTTCTCCTCTTCTTCCCCCCAGGCACATTACCCTAACCTTTCTCTCTTCTCCTAAGCTCCAAGGGCTCATTTTTTTTTGCCTCTGTAACTTGTTTCCTAAACCCATTTCTTCTATGGCTTACTTCTTCTACCTCTGTGACTTTCTAAATAAACTTTTGCTTGCATTTGAGTCTTGACTCTGAATTCTTTCTTAGCCAGAACTCAAGTACTGAGGTTGCTGAACTGAGGTCCAATCACTGGTAACATTTTGGTACCATTTCACCACCAACACTTCTCCTTCCAGTCCCTGGGAATCACTAATCTACTTTCTCTCTTTATGGACTTGCCTATTCCGGACATGTCATATAAACAGAATCATCTAATATGTAGTCTTTTGTGACTGGTTTCTTTCACTTGTGTAATGTATTTAAGGTTCATCCATGCCATGGCGGATATTTGGAAAGCATTTTTTTTTTTTTTAAAAACACACTTATATTCCTCATTAAAAACAAAACAAAAAACTTCTACTTATCCTCTGACTGGCATAACGACAGTGCATTCTTCCCAGCGAGGTGGCTCTCCTCCCCTCTCCTCCACTCTCCTCCCCTCTCTTCTTCTCTCTTCTCCTCTCCTCTATTTCTTTTCTTTTCCTTCCCTCCCTGCTCCCTCTTTCTCTGTCTCCCTCCATCTTTCTTTTTTTTGCTATGGAAAATAACCATCTGCCAGCTCAGGTGTTCCCAGGTTTTAGCACATCTTAAAGATCCTGTGCTTCACCTCTTTCCCCTTCTCTGCTCCAGTCCTCATTCTTTCAAGGCTAAATTTAAAAACCAGGAGGAACAATCTCTTTTTTAAGCACACAGCTTTCCCTGCTGTACCTGCTGACCGATCATGGGGAAACTTGCTCATTCTGGGAATGATGGCGGAGGACTTCCTCTGGACAATGTTATCTGAAGGGCAGGTGAGCACATGTTTGTGCACAAAGCTAGAATCTCCCCAAGTAACATAGAAACATGCATTTACTTAATGCATGGCACCATATAAGATGCTCTGTGGGATATTAACATGAAAAACCAAAGACCTAGTTAGCTTATACTCTAAGAAGGGATCTAAAACATTGTTGATAATATTGCTTCACAGTCATTTATTGGACTATACTCTTGCTAGATAGTAAACTCTTCAAGAGCTGGAACCACCTCTGTTAACCTTTCCAACACACACAGTGTCTTACACAAAGTAGGCCTTATTTTTGTTAAGATGCCTTAAAGAAGATGTATATAAAGTACTGAGAAAGGTCACATGAAGGGTCAGTTCCTTCTGGCTGGAGAGACCCCAGGAGACTTTGCGGGGAAGATGGCTTCTGCAGTGAGCCAGGAAGGGTGAGCAGGGTTCAGGAGCATGGCATTGGAGAGAGGGCTCTGGGGAGGGAGGACATGTGGAGAGGCGGAAGAGTGTGAGGCTTGGGAAGGGGGCCAAGTTCACGATGACTTAACTTGGAAGCAAAAAAGAAGGAAGTTGAGAAGTCCCATTAGATGGCCTAACTTCCAAGTAAGGAAAGAAGCAAGGGTGTTTTGAAAGAAGGAAAGGAGGGGGGTGGGATTTGGGTCTAAAGGAGTATGCAAAAGGTGTAGGATGTGGATTAGAAACTCAACTGGACTCTTCAGGCATGAGATCTTGAGGTGTTAGTGGGTCATATTGGATCATCTAAATTGTAATTCGACTAATTTCTTAAATATATTGGTGTACATATTTTACATTTTACTGATTTACATCGTATGATGAATTAAAACATAGCATACATTTATTTATTCATCCTCTAGTCAAATATTATTAAACACTGTTTTTAAACTTTGGGGACACAGCACAATGAACAAGATAGACAAGATTCCTGACTTTTTGAGCATCTACATTCTAGTGGGGGGGGGAGACAGACAAAAAAAAAACATAGTATACATTTATTTATTTATCTTCTTGTCAAATATTATTAAACACTGTTTTTAAACTTTGGGGACACAGCACAATGAACAAGATAGACAAGATTCCTGACTTTTTAAACATCTACATTCTAGTGGGGGGGCGGGGAGACAGACAAAAAAAAACAAAACAAAAACACAAAACCCCAAGTAACAAAAATGTGAGTAATATTAGCAGAAATAAGCCCCTATTGTTAAATATCACCGATTTAAAATAATACGCAAGCATCAGCAACTGTTTTCCAATACAAATATTAGAAAAAACAAACAGTTCTTTCAAAACCCATTTTTCTCTAGAGCTTCCGATACCAAATTCAGTTTTATTGTAAGGCAGGAAGTTATTCAGCACAATATGGAAGGCAGTTTGAAAATGTTCTGGACACTTCAACACAGAGTATTTATAAATGATTTCCAGAGAGTCATGCTAAAAGTGGTGCAGTCTTGGTAACAATAGATAACACTGTATTTTTTCCCTCTTGAATGTGTTTACGGACATATTCAGAGGCAGCAGATGCATGTATACGTAAGACTTAGTTCCTATTTTCAAAGAGCTCCCTCCCAACCTAGGGGAGGAAAGAATGCATTAGAGAGAGAACAAAATGCCCTGGATAAGAACTCTTTCGCAGTACTGAAGAAGGGGTGCTGAACTTTGCCTCCTTCACTAATTACGTGTGCCGTCCCCTAATGTCACAAATATGTAACTACGGAACCTGGCCTGGAAGGATTGGGATGGGTGGGGCACCCTGTTCAGGTAGAAAGAACTGCACTAACAAAGGTGAGGAGGTTCTATAATTGTATTAACCAATGTCACCCCAATAAATTTAATTAAAAAACAAAAGTGAGGAGGAAGTCAGAGTAGAGAAAAGGAACTGATATTTATTGAGTTCTGAGCATGGTATTTGGTACATAGTAGACACTCTATAAATATTTATTCAGTGCATAGCCATTCTTGTTAGAATAGGATCACTGCAGCCATTTGTAAATAAAGAAACTGAGGCGTAGACAGATTAAATAATAGTTCTAAAGTCACGTAGCTAGGAGTGGCAGGGTTAGATTTGGACCTCAGGCTGCCTGCCCAGCTAGCTTTTGTTCTTTGTCCTGTTCAGCTGTGTGGCTGAGTCTGGAGTGTCAGAGTGAGGGCGTGAAGTGGGCACTGTAGCTGGAGGGGAGCCGGGCTACCTGAGTTGAGTCTGGACTGCAACAGTCCCTAAATGACATTCTAAGGAACATACACTGTCCTCTGTGAGAAGCCACCAGGAGTCTTAAAGTGGGATAGTGATGTCATCAGTTTTAATTCAAGGAAAATAAGTGTGATAGAGTGAAAGGTGGGAGGTGGGGATGGGACCGGGGGCTATGACATTGAACTAATGGATAAGTTAGGACACTAAACTCATAGACAACGCTACTGTGCAAAGCCGAACAGGATAAATATGAGGCTGAGTAGGGGCTGCAGGAATAGAGAGTGAGGCGGATGAAGCCTGACAGCAGGTCAAAGGACGAGTCACCGGCACTTGCTGAGAGCAGAAGAAGTCGAGGGAAGGGAAGTGATGCAAAATGGTGCTGGGATTTCTAGCTTTGGTGAAGGGTGACACCATTAGCTGAAATAGGGGCTACAAGAGAAGCAATGCAGTTGGTGGGCAGAAGGCACTATTTGGGATGTTTTGAGTGGAGACATCCAAAAAAGGATGTATAATGGACAGCAGGAATAAGCCCAGCCATTGTTAATATAATGAAAATGGTTTGTGTGACACTGATGTAACCTGGCAGCCAAGGAGAGTGGACTGGAATGCACATGCATGAACAATGATGACTTCCCTGTACTATCAGTGGGGGTGGTAGATGCTGATGAATGAGCATGTGTACTTTGTGGCTGTCACATTCAAAATGACTGAATGAGTAGAGCAACGCATCTGCATCAAATTTTGCATTAAGCTTGAATATTCCTCGGCAGAAACTATTTGGATGGTTCAGAAGGTCACAGCTATGGGCAACTGGTGACTGGTACCTTCATCGTGACAACGTGTCCACTCATGCATCATGTCTGGTGCAGAGTTTTTTGGTGAAACATTAAATCACCCTGGTGACTAAGCCCCCCTACAGCCCAGATTTGACACCCTGCAGCTTCTGGCTTTTCCCAAAACTAAAATCACTTTTGAAAGAGAAGAGATTTCAGACCATTGATGAGATTCAGGAAAATACGACAGGGCAGCGGATGGCGATTGGGAGAACTGTGTGAGGTCCTGAGTTGTCTGCTTTGAAGGGGACTGAGGCATCATTGTCCTATGTACGATGTTTCTTGTGTCTTGTATCTTCTTCAATAAATATCTCTATTTTTCCTGTTATATGGCTGGATACCTCCTGGACAGACCTTGTACGTGACGTGGGAAGGAAGGAGAGCAGGTAGAACAAGAAAAGTTTGGGAATCATCAGTCTCTAAGCTGGGGCCAGAAGGATGAGGGACAAGGAGAGGCGGAGAATGAGAGAAGAGAAGGGACAAAGAGGGGAGTCCCCAGACGAGGCTAAGGATCCAAGGGCAGAGATGTAGAATGCCTCCAGAGGGACAAGTGTGATGGAAGCCGAGGCAGGAGAGGTGGAGTTGACTAACTGAAGGCTCTTGGTGCCTTCGCTGAGGTGAGCTTCCCAGGAGCAGGTGGGACTGAAGCTTGGTTGGAGACTGGGAAAGGAGTGAATGACTAGGTGGTGGGGGCGGGGTGTGTGTGTACTGTGTGTTCTTTCAGAGTTTCATGGCCAATAAAGGAGAGACTCGGGATAACTTGAGGGGAGTGCAGAGTAGAGAAACATCTTCGGTACCACGGGAAATTTTAGAGCTGGCAGTTGCCTTAGTCAGTCACTGTGGGTGAAAAGTGAGTGAGATGAAGTTCTCACCCTCTCTTCCGCTCTTGGGCAACGCGGCTGTCTTAACATGGAGGGGGAGAGCCAGACTTAGTGGTAGCATACTTTTTATCATTGCTAAAAAGACCAGAATATTGTGATATTATTGTTCTCAGGGTACGTTCTACCGATTGTTTTGTAATGCTGTCCTCTCTGGAAGGGATAAAAATAGGACTGGACTTGTAGCGAAGACAGCAGCAGGTGGCTAAGTGCTTCGGTTTGTGAGCCTGGCTGCCTAGAGTCGAAGCCCAGCTCTGTCGCTTGCTGTGTGACCTTAGTAAATTATTTAACCTCTCTGTGGCTTAGTTTCTTCATTTGAAAACTAAAGTAAAAATAGTGGCACCTAATAGGATTGTTGTGAACATTATTTAAGTTAATAAAACATTATGAAGAACTTGGAACAATGACAGGCACAGATCTAGCCTCGTGGCCATATTAACTGCTATTTTTAAAGAGTTATGCCAACAATGTTGGCCATCATCGTTGGAAAGGATCCTGGGGTTTAACTGACCATGATCTTTCTACCTACCACGGGCCCAGGGTGCTGCCATGATCGCTTTGGCTGTTCTTTATCACCATGAAATTCTTTTAGTTTTGCGTGTAACGGGTCCTGCAAATTAATATTTGCTTTTCAAGATTAGAAGAAGCTGTTCTTTAGTGGAAAAACAATGGCCTTTCCTGCAGGGTAATAAGGAAAAAAACACATCTTAGGAAAAACTAATTTTTGTGTATTAAAACTCTGAAGCATACTACTTCTAATGGTATAACCGAATAATTATAATATGGGTGAGCGGATGGAGTCTACATGCTATTAAATATGACTCTTTTAGTATATTTTCACTGGTTAGGGAAGCTATATTTATGCTTCATATCTTTCTCAAAACATTCTTCCTCTAAGATATTCCAAAACACCAAAGAAAAACATCTGGTACAAGGCAGTATGCAAAAATAACCTTTATCTCTCAGCTATTAACATTTTTTATGGCAACGAGGGCTTATTTGGTACTGCTGTAACTCACTGCCACCTGCTGGTCAAGATCCAGTATAACCCCCTGGTCCCATGACCACAATGATCAGGGTCTGACTGAATGCCCCCCAGAGGTTGCAAAAAGAGGACCCGAATTTTTTCTATTAAGAAAGTACATTGCCATTTTAACTTACAGGCAGGCTCAGGTCCTGGTTTTGTGGGACCTGTAACGTATTCAACTTGGGTGATTTTTAAGATGAAAGAATACAGAATTACAAATACAAAACTCGGGTATGAAAGAGTATTTTAAAATGAGAAAAGAAATGACAACAATTATAAATTTCAAAAAGTTGACAACTACCACAAACACTGCCCAATCCAGAAAAATAAAATATTATTTTATTAATTCACTGCCTCACACCCTTCTCTAACACTCTTTATCCCTACATTTAAAAAATTTGCCCTGGCTGGTATGGCTCAGTGGATTGAGCACTGGCCTGTGAACCAAAGGGTTTGATCCCCAGTCAGGGCAAATGCCTGGGTTGTGGTAGGTTCCCAGAGGGGGGCACACGAGAGTCAACCACACATTGATGTTCCTCTCCCCCTCTTTCTCCCTCTCTTTCTCTAAAAAAAAACCCCAAAACAAAAAAAGAACCACCTAGAGAATTTTCTTGGAGTCTCTCCCAGGCACTGAACAAACCTAAAGCCCATGGATCTCCATCCCTGACACCCACTTTACTGAATGCCCACCGTGCAGTGGGTGCAGATCACTGCACACAACATAGGCATCTTAGTGTGTGTGTGGACACGCAACTGTTGAATTGGGGAGTTGCCTTTAACTACCTACTTTGAGATTTTCAATCCTACGTTAAAGTAAAAAACCAGGTCCCAAAACTCCTGTGTAACCTATCTAGGATAGTTGTCTACTTTTCTCTTCTGTGACATTTTGTTGTACAATTTGGATATATCTATTTTCTGAGGATTACAGGATCATTACATTCATGTGAAACATGAGCAATGTTTAGCTGTGATTTTTAAAACAGGCAAGTTGGTCTGTAAAGGGTGATTTCTAGTTTTCTCAAAATGCATCAGATGACTTCCTCCAAAAGGAGAGAGCAGTGATAAACATCTAGCTCTTCCTAGCAACTGAAACAAATTAAATAGCAACCAGTTTTTGCACTCCTGTCTACCTGATGGTAGGCAAATGGGTCATACTGAAATGTTAATCTACTAGGGCTTAATTAAATTACTCATAGGTTATCAGAAAAGTCATGAATTATGCTGGTATATTATAATTTCTGTTATATTTTTAGATGGCAGTATTCATGACAAATTGGCCTGGAATCCCACCTTCTTCTGTTATAGTATACAATTTACTTACAGCCCGTTTCCATGGTGATCACTACTGATTTAATATTGTATGTATATACAAATATGTAACTAGGCAAGCCATAATTGTGCCATTAGGGTTTTGTTTTTACTGTTACAAATTGCCACTCTCTAGGAAAAAAAGCATTGTTTTAAAAATAACTTAAATAAAAGATAAAAACCCTTTTGCTATGGTCTGTTTTATAGTCCCAAATTTTATTGTCTCTTGGAAAAGATTGATGCTATTTCCATCATGGCCAGCCCGTTTGCAAGTCATTAGATGTCTGAAAGCAGGTGTTGAGTCCCTGGTGTGTTTGCAACTCCAGTTCATGCTCTCCCCAAGGCTCTTGGCTCCTTACACAAACTGCAAACTCGTTCCATTCTTCCCCAGTGACCTGCTTTGCGGTCTAGAG
The DNA here is from genome assembly GCA_004026545.1 of Mormoops blainvillei. Taxonomy (NCBI): domain Eukaryota; kingdom Metazoa; phylum Chordata; class Mammalia; order Chiroptera; family Mormoopidae; genus Mormoops; species Mormoops blainvillei. Next base: position 167,421 of record PVJD01002585.1, on the reverse strand, counting down.
ATCTCCAGGAGGACAGTGTCAGGATTCCTCCTGATACACCTTTTGTCCTCCTCCAATGCTTCCTGGACAATACAGTTTGTAACTGAGGGGGACTGATGAATGATTTTTCCCCAGGACAAGAAGGTGCGCTGCAGCTCTCATCTCCAGACAGAGGACCAGCTGGAATAACCGAGCACCTTTGCTCAATGGGCCACTTGTTCCAAGTTGGCCTTAGTAAGACCTCCATGACATAGACAAAGTAGCACACACATGGTCAGTATCACCACATATGGGGAGGCTATCTTGGCCCATGGGGACACTTAATAGGGTAACACATGTGTCCTCGCAAGCCACCTTGCTCAGAACTCTCCCCAGGTATGTGAGGAAGTTTCTGGCATACAGCACACAGGCCTTTCTTTTTCTTTCTCTCTGGGATCAGTGGGCAGAAAGCACATGGTCCATTCTGCAACTGGCCACCCAATAAAGTCTCTTCCCTGTGGTGTGAGACCTGGGGTTTTCTAGGGCTTCTCTGTCTGCATGGATGAGTCTGCCTAATTTGGGGGCTGTTATTAGGACACCCACTGTTGCTGCATAGAAACCACCTGCTCCCATTCAGCTTCTACCAGTAATCAAGTTGCCAATTACTTTATCTCCATCTGCTCACTTCCTTTGTATCTTTCACATAGTTCAGAAATTGGGTGGGGAGAAGGGCGCTATTTATCGACTCCCGCAAACCTCCACACTGTGTGCCAAGACACAGGGAACTACATTAATTGAAACATTCTGTTCCTTCCTAGGGCAAGTGGGCAATCTATCAGCCATGAAGACATAAAAATTACAAACTTGAAGGGCTAACACACACCAAAAAATGGGCAACCCCAACCCTTTCCCTCCTTATCCACCAGCACAAGCTACTCCACCTCTGGATGAGTCATCATCACCTATTCCTGGGTTTAACTGCAATTAATGAAACTAATGGTGTGGGTAGAATTGCAAAATGTTTTCCATGTGTGTGTTGGAATGGGAGAGAATAGACAGAGAGGAGAGGGAAGAGGAGGAAGAAGCAAACTGGAAACATTTCAAGCTGACTCTGGTGATGAACTCGTTTTAACTTGTCAGGGAGCAGCGGAGTACATTATCACATCTGCCTTCCCCTGTTCATGTAAATCAGCAAAATTCAGTGGAGCATGTGCTAAATGGCAGGTACATTTCACTTTCTTTGTCCTTGGTTTCAAGCTCCCATCATTACGCTGTGCGGGCATGCTCGGGAAAACTTCTCCTATAGACCAACTGATTACCCCCTGAATTCCAAATGCAATCTTCTTTTTTTCCCCGACTTTGTTCCTTTTCCAGATGTCACTCCATTCACCTGGAATGGCCGTTCTTCAATCACTGTCCTTTGTTAATCCTCTCCATATTTCCAAGCCTATGTATCTTGATCATCTTTGTGTCTGTGAGATTTTGATCTGTGTAAGAAGGACCCTCCTCGCTATTTCTGAATCTGTTTCTTTAATGGGCTACTTGCTGAACTTCATTTTCTTCTCCAGGTTACTCTAGTGGGTCCCTGAATTGGCTTTTCATAGTCTGCCATGGTAGGAGCCTATCATAAAATGACTGTGATGTGGACACAGAAGCGGTCTCTCCCACATCTCAGAAGACACACGTATGCACATCTGATTGATTTGCTCGTTCATTATCTTGTTCCAGCTCAGATTATGCACTCTTGGAGGGATGTATATTTCACCTCTTTTAAGATACTAATTTAACAACTGATGTTTAATTAATTAATAGCAGAAATTAAAAAATGAATGAAATCTTACAGTTTGCGACAGCATGATGCTAAGGGAACTAAGTCAGACAGAGAAAGACAAATACCACATCACTTCCTTTACATGTGAAATCTAGAGAACAAAATAAACTAACAAATAAAACACAGAACAAACTGAGGAGGGATGCCAGAGGGGAGGAGTGTTGGGGGGATGGGTGAAAAATGTGAAGGTATTCAAAAGTACAAACTGGAAGTTACACTGCCCTGGCTGGTGTGGCTCAGTGGATTGTGAACCAAAGGGTTGCTGGTTTGATTCCCATCATGACACATGGTCAGGGCACATGTCTGGGTTGCGGGCCAAATCTCCAATGGCGGGCACACGAGAGGCAACCACACATTGATGTTTCTCTCCCTCTTTCTCCCTCCCTTTCTCTAAAAATAAATAAATAAAGACTTTAAAAACTTTAAAAAATTGGTAGTTACAGAATAGTCACAGGGGTGTAAAGTATAACATAGGGAATACGGTGCTTACTGGCGTAATAACTGTATATGGTACTAGATAGGTACTGGGAATACCTGGGGATGACTTTATAAATTATATAATTGTCTGACCACTATGCTATACACCTGAAACTAATATAAAATAATATTGAATATCAACTGTAATTGAAAAATCAAAAAAAGAAAAAATTAATGGCAGAAGAGAATGAACAAATCACCCCCCTTGAACTCGAGATATTAAAGAAGTCTACTATGAGCTCCAAATGCTTTATCTTAAAACTTCACATGCATTTTTCATCCTCCTCTGTAGCATACTCATATTTGTTTTAACATAAAAATGTCATTAATTGCTTACACTGAGTAAACTTAATACTTTGACAAGGTGTGCAATACTGAATTGCTGAATCTATATATTCTCTGATACACTGTTGCTCACCTCTTGTGTATTCCAGTTTGAGAAGCATAAATAATAGATGTTCAATTAATATTTATTGGATGAATACATGAATGACAAAACTGATGATGTTAATGGAGTTCTTGCATTTATGTAGCTACTTCCAGAAATTTAAGTATCAGGTCTCAGTCTCCTAAGGGAGCTAGTTCATAGCATGGTGGAGGTTTGATCTGTATCTCTTTCAAGTTAGACCAGTTAGTGCACAGGTGCAATTATTTCTTATGTTCAATAATTAGCTTCACTTTGCAGGTGGGAAGGTGAAGGCTTAGGCAGGTAAATGAGCACCACAATTAGCCATGAGTAAATAGATCATAACAGGCTCGCCTCTGGGGTTGGGGGGTGGCCCAGGCTGACTGGCTCCTGAGAGCCCCCAGAGGCCTTCCTCTATCCCCCAGTGTCCACTGCAGTGCTTTTCACCTGGGGGTGTCATTACCTGAGCACTTCAGACTCCACGGCTGGGCCACGAGCTCCTCCTGTCTGGGACAGCCTTGATCCTCTCTGTGCACTCAGGGATGATGACAGCTCCTTCCACACAGGAGGCCTCCGGGACATGTTAGAATGAATAAGTTCGAATGTATAAATCAAAGAAACTGCTGAACTGTATTTCCCAGGCCTGTCTTCTAAGTGAGCATTTGTTTTTTAACCTGCACTAAGATGGTACTCTTGATTATGTACAAGTGAAAGACAACCTAATGCTTCTATTAGAATGTGAACTCAAGGTTTCTTAAGACCCTTTTATTCTATTTTTATTGTATTGAAAATGTCCACTCAATCAGGTTTTCTTAATAGGGGTCAACATGATTGATTCCCTTTCAACCCTTCGAGAAACCCTCATGACCCAGGTCACTGTGGGTGTTTCTGTTGGTCTCTGAGGACTGGCACATCCTGCTCTGCTGTTGCAAGAACACAATATGCCTTGTCCTCTGTGGGCATGATGTTAATCATTTTGATCATTACTTCTACAGGACTCACGTTTAAATGGGCTTCTGGTGGCCATGGACGAGAGTCCCATGCTAACGATTCTATAGGTATAGATGGCAATTCTATAACCTATAAGAGTTTCCAAAAACAACTTTATTAGATATAGTTCACATACGATAAAATTCAATTTTAAATAAATAAATAAATTAATAATAAATTAATTTAAATTGTATAATTAACATATAGAATTCAATGACTTCTGGTGTATTCAGAGTTATGCAACCATCACCACCCTCAATTTTGGAATGGTTTCATCACCACAAAGAGAAACCTTATACCTTTAGTCATCACTCACAACCTCTCCCCCTGCGGAACTAGCCATGTGCAACAATGAGAAAGCTTCGTTCCAGTTATAACCAGCTACTTTGTTTAAACATGAATTAGTCAAGATTATTGTGTTTTCTTTTCTTTTAATTTTTAAATTTTAAAATTATATTTTATCGATTATGCTATTATAGTCCTGATCTTTCCCCCTTTGTCCCCCTCCACCCAGCACCCCCCGTTTCCCTCAGGCAATCCCCCCGCTGTTGTTCATACCCATGGAACTTGCGTATAAGTTCTTTGGCTGCTCCATTTCCTGCACTGTACTTCACATCCTCGTGGCTATTCTGTAACTACCTATTTGTACTTCTTAGCTCCCTCATCTTCTCACCCATTGCCCCACACTCCCCTCGCATCCAGCAACCATCAAAATGCTCTCCATATTCATGATTCTGTGTCTGTTCATCTTGTTTGCTTAGTTTGTTTTTTAGATTCAATTATTGATAGATATGTATTTTTGCCATTTTATTGTTCGGAGTTTTGATCTTTTTCTTAAATAAGTCCCTTTAACATTTCATATAATAATGGTTTGGTGATGATGAACTCCTTTAGTTTCTTCTTGTCTGGGAAGCTCTTTTTCTGCTCTTCGATTCTAAATGATCATTTTGCTAGGTAGAATAGCCTTGACTGCAGGTCCCTGCTTTTCCTGACTTTGAATATTTCTTGCCAATCCCTTCTAGCCTGCAAAGTTTCCTTGGAGAAAGCAGCTGACAGTCTTATGGGAACTCCCCTATGGGTGACTAACTTCTTTTCTCTTGCTGCTTTTAAGATCCTCTCATTTTCTTTAACCTTTGGCATTTTATTATGATGTATCTTGGAGTGGGCCTTTTTGCATCCATCTTGCTTGGGATTCTCTGTACTTCTTGAACCTGTATGTTTATTTCCTTCACCAAATTAGGGGAGCTTTCTTTCATTATTTTTTTCAAATGGGTTTCCAATTTCTTGCCCTTTCTCTTTCCTTCTGGCACCCCTATGATGCAAATGTTGGACCTCCTGAAATTGTCCAGAGGTTGCTTATACTATCCTCATTTTTTTGGATTCTTTTTTCTTCTTCTTGTTCTGATTGGTTGTTTTTTGGTTCTTTATGTTTGAAATAATTGATTTGGTTTTCAATTTCATCCACTCTACTGTTGTTTCCCTGTAAATTGTTCTTTATTTCAATTAGTGTATCCTTCGTTTCTGACTGGATCTTTCTTATGCTCTGACATCCTCACTAAGTCCCTTGAGCATCCTTATTACCAGTGTTTTGAACTCTGCATCTGACAGATTGCTTATCTCCATTTTGTTTAGCTTTTTTTCTGGAGTTTTGAACTGTCCTTTCATTTGGGCCATGTTTCTTTGTCTCCTTGTTTTAGCAGCCTCCCTGTGTTTGATTCTACATATTAGGTAGAGCTGCTTTGACTCCGTATCTTGGTAGAGTGGCCTAATATAGTAGGTATCCTGTAGAGTCTAGTGGCACAGCCTTCCCTATCACCCAAGCTGAGTACTCAGGGTGTGCCTTTAGTGTGGGCTGAATACACCCTCCTTTTGTAGTTGAGCCTTGGTTGCTGTTGGCAGATCCTTGGGAGGGATTTACCCAGGCTAGTCAGCTTCAAGGATTGGCTGTGACCACTTACCATCAACCCCTATCTTCTGTGGAGGATCAGCTGTGCAGGGCCAGGGTGGTGGTGCTCTAACATGGTCTGTAGCTGTCCACTGGATGCGCTGGCCCTGGGATTTCCTGGGTTGTGCAGACCAAGGTCAGCCCCCATCTGTGTTTTGCCTGGGGTACCCTGCCTGAGCTGTAAAGCAATCTGAGATGGCTGCTACTTGTGCTGGGCTTGGAGATTCCCAGGTGAAACCAAACTGTGAATCTAGGCTGGCTGCTGCTAGTGGCCTGGGGCTCACTAAGACAAGCTGTTGTTTTTTTGAGAGGATTTAGGAAGTTGTGAAGCATGAGCCAAGACTGGTCATTCATATGGAAAAACAGCTTGGGTGGGCCTGTAAGTTGGGTGGGGCAGAGTCTCTAGGGATCCCCAAAGTGGGTCGAACTGTGTTAGTCAGGTTGATGGAGTCTCAGATATGGCACTGTTGCTCTGTCGGGGGAGGGTTTAGAAAACGAACAATGGCCTCTGTTCACCTTGTTGCCAGACATTTTAGTTTCTCCCTGTATGCCACTGGTACCTTTCAAGCTACTATCCTGGTGCTGGAGCCCAGAGGGGTGAGTCTGAGTAGGTGAGTCGGTGTGTAGGTTCTTTAAGAGGAACTGCTTGGGGCTTCAGGAGTTTCTTCCACCAATTCAATCCCTCCTGGTTTTTGCAGCTAGAAGTTGTGGGGAGCTATCTTCCTGGAATGGAAACCTGGGCTGGGGGGCCTGGTGTGGGGCTGGGACTCCTCACTCCCAAGATATTCCTCCCAAATTTTTATCCACCATACATGGGTGAGGGACCCACCCATTCCACATCTGTACGCCTCCTACCATACTGGATGGATGTGGTTTCTTTAACTCCATAGTTGTCAGACTTCCATTTAACTCAAGTTTTGATGGTTCCAAGTGATGGTTGTTCTACATTTTAGTTATAATTTTGATGTAGTTGAGTGAAGATGTGAGCCATGTCTGCTAATGCCAAGAGGCAGATTAAGGTTGGTTGAGGCCCCAGGGGTAAAAGAAAATATTGGGTCCCTTAAAAAAAGAGAGAGAGACAGAGAAAATAAAAATACATGCCTTCAGAAGTCAGGGCCCAGAGTGCATGTCTGGTGTGCCCTCTGTTAAATCCACCTCTGCCTGAGCCGCCATCTTGTCCAGAAGTCCCTATGTTTTCCCTGATAAAAAGCCCAACTAAACTGGCTTTGGCCAAAGGAAGGATTTATTGACAGATCAAGGGAAGGGCATGAGTGCAGCTATGTATTAGAAACAAATAGAATGAGGGACTTAAATGCTGCCCAAACTCTTCTTCTTTCGTTTCTGCCCTTCTGTTTATGTAGTATTCATTTTACTCATTTTTTTCTCCATGCAAACCACTTCTTTCTACATGGTGTGAGATACATAGTGCCTCCCCATCTTACATTACATGGTCTCCACCACCAACAAAGCTAAAAATAATTATGAAGCCTAAAGCTACCAACATGGACTAAGTCTCCCTGGAAGACAGCCAGGCCAAACTTCAAAAACCATTATTGATTTGTGGGGTGGGTTTTCTTCTGGGGGATATGATGATATCGAACTTCAAACATAGTCTAACCTATAAAACTGAAGTAGTGGTTTTGCCACAACAACTGGCAGCAAAAATTAAAGATATAAAGATAGTAAACATTAAGAGGCATGTTTACTTCATACCATGTGCTTAAAACCTAATAATAGTAATGATGCAGGTATATAGGTGTAATAAAGTCTACGAGAAGCATTATGAAAATACGATTTAAAAAACGATAAAATAGGGTAGAGTATTAATGTAATTGTATGACTAGTTCTGGTCAATGGCCTATGAGTGGAAGCAGTGTGTGCAACTTCTAGAAACTGCCCTCCAAGGGTGTCCTTTCTTCTTCCCTTCTCTCATTCTTGGTTAAAATGAGGGTTGGGGTGCTGGAGCTGAAGTTACCTTGAATCATGAAGCAGAATCTGCTTGTTGAGCATGGTGAGAAACAGCACAGAAAGAGCCTGGGCTCCCGATGACTGTGAAGCCTTCATACTAGCCCCGGGCTACTTAGGCCAACATTTCTGTGAGAGAGACAAAACAGGAATCTTGTTCAAGCCATTGGTATTTTGAAATTTCTGTCATACTTGGGCAAACCTTGGGATGAATAATTGCAATAAGATGTTTCCTGTTCTAATAATTTCTCAGTCTCAGTGGATTATACTGACAGGATAATGGCACCTGTAGCCTCAGGAAAAACACAATACAAAAAACCTTACTTCCCATGCACTCTTTCTCTGGAAGCCACTGGAATAAACCAATTAAGAGACAGACGTGGAATCCTGGAAACAGAGAGTTCAACACAGGAGAGGGACGAAAGCAGTTCCTCAAACAGGGCTGAAGACAAACTCCAGGACAACAGCCCTGCAGCAGCCTGGAGAGCAGCCTGTGTGGCGGGGGCAGGAACCGTGACTCCAGGGAAGACAGGGGACTGGCAGACGAGTTCACGGGTTTGACTCTTGGGAGGTTTCATAGCTCTGGAGGATAGTTTGGGAATGGATTTGTGATAGTCACAGGTAAATAAATGAAAAAAATAAATCAGTGATAGAGAGGACACAAAAATTGTATAAGAAATAAAATACGATTACAGTATTCTGCATGGCTTGGCAGTGATATACTCGTGATACAATAGTCACACTACTGACTTAGTAAAATTTTGTGAATTAACTATATTGGATGGAAGAAAGGAAGAAGTGTGTGTGTCTATGTGTGTAGGGAGAAGAGATTTGAATACCCATCTTCTACAATAAAAAAAAAATCAATAACATCTAACTTTTTGTGAGAAATGGAAGTAAATGCAAAAGAAATAGCTAAGGAGTTGAAACTGGTTGTCTCTGAGGGAGGAGGGACAAGAGCAAGGAAGGAAAGATGTTTTGTCCTTACCATGTGACTCTTAAAACTATGATAAGACTAAAAATTAAATTAATGAAATAAAAAAACATTATTTGACTATCTAATCTCTAAGCTCCTTGGAGAGGCTGGATTGAACGCAAAAACATTAGGGAAAAATAAGGAGCAGAGAGGCTATTATTAGGAAGAATTAGTCTGCAAACCCTAGTTTAAAATGATTCATGCAAAACAAAACTCTAGTTTAAAATGATTCATGCACCTTTGTCTTTGTTCTCGACCAATAAGAAGCTATGTGTTCATTCATTCACACATTTATTCAGCCACCAACAAATATCTATTGAGGGCTTGGTATATGCCGTGGTCTGTGCTGAGTGACAGGTCTACCAAGACCTACATGGTACAGTGCTCACCCCTCAGGGTTTACACTCTGATCTTGGTGCTTCTTAGTCTGTTCACTACAAAGTAACAATAGCACTGTTATTTTCTCAGGGCCTATTCTGGACCAACCATTTTTTATATAGTGACGCAAATCCTCACAATGACTCTGCAAAGGAGGCTTTACAAATGAGGAAACAGGCTCAGAAAGGTTAAGATACTTGCCCAATTTTTCTGGAAGGCTGGACTCAAGATTTGAACCGAGGAGAGATTGACTCAACCACCCACTCTCCTTCCGTCACCTTCCCAGACACTCTCAATGTGGTTAGTGAGGAGAGCAGCTCCCATTCATCCAGGGCCTGTTATGCACCAGGCATTGGGGCAAGTGCTTTACATGCCTTTACACTTATTTGTTTGGATCTACATCTAAGGAGCCTATTTCCTCCCTTGGTGCTCAAAATGCCAGTCACTTGCTCCCCCAGGCTTTCTTGTAACAGGGACACATGGTTTAACCTCCATCAATCAGACTGTGACTCAGGAACCAGTAATGCCAAAGGAAAAGGCAGGGGCACTCCTCTGGCAGCGTGGGGGTGTGCCACTCAGATCTTCCTTCAAGAGAACCTACTGCGAGACGTACAATTAAACAGCAGTCTCTGGCTTCCTCTGCACCATTCACTCCACGTCTCTGCCCTAACCAGGCAGCTCTCTTCAATGAATGGGCACAGGGCGGGCACAGAAGCTAGGTCGTTCTTCTTCTACGCACGCCGCTTGAATAAGCTCCCATTCTGCCTCGCTGAGACTTTCGCGGAGGCCACTGCGGTCTGAGCTTCCTTGTACCCAAGCCCCTTCCTTCCCTCTCTTTTTCACAGGTGTCAGACCTGCATCATGCGCTACACGCTATCCCCCATTCCTACCCCCTCCCCCTTTGTCTTTCGCAGGCATTTTTCTCATAAATCCCTTCTCCTTTGCATCCCACCTTGATGCCAGCTTCCTGAGGGGCCTAAACTAACCCACCGTCTCTGGAGGCAAGGTACTAGTAGCCTTGATGCTGAGGGCAGAGCAGTTGCAGGTTGGTTGAGTTTCTGGCATGGACGCAGCAGTGGAGCAAAGTGGTTTTCGGTGGCTCAATGCAGGGCAGGTTATCTCCTCAGATACAGGATGGTGTTGGCTAGCGTTCTTGAAAGGATAGCCATGAGCTCATTCGCGGGGTTGAAATGCAGGTTGGTTTATCTCCAAGGTCCACTCTTAATGCTTACACTATGTTCCCCATTGGTCCAGTTCACAAAAGAACGTGGTGATTTCACATGTAACTGCAGTTGAAAATTTGACAGAAGAGTCTGGGAGTGGAGGAAACTGGATCCTAGCTTGTACTGATTTCCCTAGATGGTGTTTACTGAACAAATATTCCTCAGGGGCAGCCTGACAATTCCCATAGGGCAAATCAGTTTGAATACCACACTCACATATTGTAACCTGATTATCCCCCTTTTTCTCTTCCTTGTGCCCAGATGGGCATAGGATGGATACTCAATGGAATCTCGTTTAATTTTTATTCTCCCTTAACCTCTAGGCGAGAAACTGGGTGTGAGTGCACTGGTTTGGGCAATGCTAGTTCTGTATGAATAAACCTCAATATTTCAGTGGCTTAATCACACATAACAGTTCAAGGTCAGTGTTTGCAGTCCACGGGCTAGCTTTTCTCCTTGTAGTGATTCAAGGACCCAGGTTCCCTTCCTCCTGTGGCTCAGCCTTTCCCTAAGACCTCATTATCACAGCAGAAAAGGAGAGGAGGGGAGAGAAGCAGCACTTTCAAACCTCTTTGTCTGACAGAGATACACATCCCTTAGTTATTCCCCATTGGTGAGAACCAGTCACATAAGACCCCATGGAGATGGGAGGGGAGCTGAGAAATGTAGCCCCTGGTTGGAAGTTCCTTTCTAGTAACAACTCTGACCTGTGGACAGGGAGGAGAAGCAGGACTGTTTGGCAGACAGAAAACCTTCTCTGCTATAGGGAGCTCTCACTTTTTGTCCACTCAAGGAAAGAAACTTACCTGCCCAAAGTGCAGAGAGGCAGGCAAAGTGCACTCCTCTGTTTCTTCATAGTCACAACTTGACGTCTGATAATCTCAAGCAATATCTAGTATCTTGGCCCTGGCCAGTGGTGGCTCAGTTGGTTGGGTGTCATCCCATAAACTGGAAGGTCACAGGTTTGATTCCAGGTCAGGGCACGAACCAGGGTGGCAGGTTTGGTCCCCAGTCAGGGTGTTTGCCAAAGGCAACCGATTGACATTTTTCTGTCTCACATCGATGTTTCTCTCTTTTTTCCCCTTTCTCCCTCCCTTTCCCTCTCTCTAGAACTAATAAAAGAAAAAGAAACTTAAAAACCCAGTATCCTGAAGGCTCTAGCTAAAACAGAGCAAAAGGTCATCAGCTTTTCAGAGAAGTTTATTACTTCTTTCATTTTGGTGGAGACACGTAAACTCCTTTGAATGAACTGTATGGCAAAAGAAAAGGAAAAGTGTTCATGGTGGGTTTTGTTTGTTTGTTTGTTTTATTTTTTAAGTTGGGAGCCTATTTATGTGAGCATTACCATAAAGAAAGCAACCTAAATATCCATCAAAAGGGGAATGGCTAAGTAAATTACACATAACCATGTTATGAAATAATATACAGCCATTGAAAGTCACTTTGCAGATCATTTATTGCCACAAGAAAATATTCTCCGTGTGTCAATATTAGGCCAAAAAAAAAAAAAAAGCAGGTATTTCAAGGTAATGATGAAATACCTATTAATCAATTGCTAATTAAAATAAAAAAGACAGAACTATACTATACATTCTTATAAAAATGGGGGGCTGCAACAGATTACATTATTGTTCATAAACACTTCCTGCCTCTTTTGAATTGGCATTGCTGCATCGAGGTCGGTCGGACTGCCGGGTTCGCCGAGTGTGAGGGGCAGGGCTGTGATCTTCCATGAGAGCCGCAGGAAGGGCCTGCTCATTCGGCCTGAGCCCCAGATTCATGACAGTGGGGCACCGCTGCAGCAGGCCCACCATGGACACGTCCTGTGGGCAAGAAACAAACATCCGTCATCAGAAAATGCAAACTTCGCTTATTCTGAGGTATACAGGTGCTTTTTAAAAAATTAATGAATATCATCGAGAGCTTGAAATGACACGAAGGGGTTTCTTTTTATTTCGGCCCTTCAGAGAAAACCATTTCTCTTGTTTCACTAGGCCAGAAGATCTTTCTTATTCCACAAAAGTATTATCTCATATTAGAGAGTCTGATCTTTTGATAAAATGAAAAATAGCCTCAACATGTTCTGACAGAACTTAATGTGTTCAGGCTCCAAGAAATACGGGAGGAAGAAGGGAGCAGTGGGCAGTGCCATAATGGGCTCCATTCATTTCCATGTAAAATAGGAATGCAAATGGCAACTTGAGGTCAAAGGAGAGATTCCAACAAAAATGAGAAGACCATGTCTTTTGAAATTAAATTAAAACCAGACAGACTGCAAATATTAAAATCAAGGTAGCAGCAGTGAATTTACATATAATGGATAGATACACTCCAGAGCAGTTCAAACTGAAATATGCTGTTATCTGTTATACAGTAACTCATATCCTGTGTATAATGAATAAAAATTATACAGCACAGTGGTTAAATAGCAATGAAATTGAACAGAGAGCAAGATAATTAAAAATTCAAATGGACCCTGTCTAGTGTGACTCAGTTGGTTGGGCTTCGTTCTACAAACCGAAAGGTTGAGGGTTCGATTCCTGGTAAGGGCACATGCCTGGGTTGCAGGTTCAGTTCCCAGTTGGGGTTGTACCGAAGGCAGCCAATCAATGTTTCTCTCTCATGTGAATGTTTTTCTGCCTCTCCTTCTCCCTTCCTTCTCCTCTCTCTAAGATCAAAAATAAAAATAAAATTTCTAAAAACGAGCTCAAATGAACATTCTATTTGACTTATGATATTTGACAATGAAATTAAAAGCAACTTCATAATTAACCAGCTATTGGAAAAATAACTCAAACTTAACAAGCTATTGTATATGTGAAAGGATCAGGAATCATGATAAATTTTCCCACAGTGTGCCACAGAGGGGCAAAACTGTAAATCAAAAAATGTTTTGCAAACACTATTGAAATATTATTATCTCTTTGTAAAAGAGGGAAAAGACTCTGATGAAATCCCCTCTGGCATACCAAGTGCCATTCTTGTCTCTACAGTTGGAAAAAAAAAATGAATTAGGGAAAGTAATTTTCCTAAAGTAAATTTCCCTGAAGTAAAATAATCTCAGGATGGAGAGGCTATTATGTAATGGCCAAATGTGTTTACTTACCATATGCTCAGCCCAAGGCAAAAAATTATGAGGGGTATACAGATAATAATGCAAGTTACTATTTATTGAATACTTTTGAATACCATAGGTGATGTGTTCAGTGCCTCAGTACTTGATCTACTTAAGTCTCCAAATGACACTATGTATAAAGTAGGTTTTTATAGCAAAGACAGACAGCTGCTCATCACAACTTGGGTTCTTTTCTTTCTGGGCTCACAACTAGGTTACATTTTTCCCAGACTCCCTTGAAGTTAGTTGTGATGTATCTGTACAAGAGAAGAAAAATAAAACACTAAGACTAAAAACAGAGTTCTGAGTGAAAGAGAAAACACACTGCCTCCTTAATAGAAGCAAAGTTTTTACTAGCACTTAGCTTTGAAAAGGACAAACTTTACAGAGCACCTACTAGGCACACACAGCAATGAAACAGATGCTTTTTTAAACATGGGTCCACAGAAAATAAACCTATGTGGGCAAAGGGGAAGTAAAATGCAGTGTCTCATGCTTTTAGTCACTGAAGTCCTTCACACATTGAAGAATGCCTGATACGAAATGACTATAACCCAGCCAGAACATTTTTACAAAATATAACTAGAATGAGTTGCATTTTAAAACTGCCTTATTGAGGTATAATTCATACACCATATAATTTAACATGAACAATGCAATGTTTCTTAAATATATGTACAGAGTCGTGCAACCATTGCCATAACCTAATTTTAGATTTTTAACCCCCTTGAAAGAAACTACATACCTACTAATTCCCTTTCTTTTACCACCTGTTCCCCCAGCCCTAAGCAACCAGTAGTGTACCCTAGGCCAGTATGAATTTACCTATTCAGAACATTCATATTAATGGAACCATACAATATGAGAATTATTTTGTGACTGTTTTCTTTCACTTAGCACAGTGTTTGCAAGGTTCATCCATGTTGTAGCATAAGTCTGTACTTCATTTCTTTTTATTGCTTGATAATATTCTATTATATTGCTATACCATAATTTCATTATCCATTCATCAGTTGTTGCATATTTGGGTTGTTTCCACTTTTTGGCTATTATGAATAATGCTTCTATAAAAATTTGTGAACAAATTATGTATGTTTTCATTTCTTTTGGGTATATATACCTATGAGTAGAATTGTTAGGTCGTATAGTAATTCTTTTTATCATTTGAGAAAACTACCATACTGTTTTCCAAAGTTACTACACTGTTTTACATTCCCACTAACAATGTTGAAGGGTTCACTTTCTCCACATCCTTGCCAACACTTGTTATTATCTAACTTTTTGATTATAGCCATCTTAGTGAGTGTGGAGTGGTTTCCATTGTGTTTTGATTTGCATTCTCCTAATGAAATGACATCGAATATCTTTTCCTGTGCTTATTGGATACTTGCTTATGTTCTTAGGACAAAGTTCTATCAAATCTTTTGTTCATCATTAAATCAGGTTGTCTTTTAATTATTGAGTTGTAATTTTGTATGAGTGTGTCTGTGTGTTTGCATACTCTGGATAATATCTCTTTACCAGATGTATGACTTAAAAATATTTTCTTCCATTCTGTGCATTGTCTTTTCATTTTCTTGATGGTGCCTGTTGAAGCACAAAAGCTTTTGATTTGATGAAGTTCAATGTATCTATTATCTTTTGTTATTTGTGGTTTTGGCGTTGTATCTAAGAATACATTGCCTAGCTGAAGATCATGAAGATTTACTCCTATGTTTTCTTTTAAGGGCTTTATAGTTTTATTTCTCATATTTAGGCCTTTGATCTATTTTGAGTTAATTTTTGTATATGGTGTGAGATAGGAGTCCTACTTTACTCCTTTTCATGTGAGTATTTAATTGTCATAGAACCATTTATTGAAAAGACTATCCTTTTCTCCATGTAATTGTCTTGGGAAGCTTGCTGAAAATCATTTGAGCCTAAATGAGAGGGTTTATTTTTGGATTTTCAATTCTAGTCTATTGATCCACAACTTTATCTTGTGACATAGTAGTAGTACATAATTAAATTATTTGGAAGCTTTGCTCAAAACTGCTCTGGACTTCAAGCAATAATTGCTCTTACGTGATTCTTACACTTTTAGGAAACCTATCATTGTTTAATTTCAGAGCAAACTTTTCAGAAGTGATAAATGATAAATTCCCCCAAATTTAAAGCGAATAAAAATAAAATGCTTTGAGAAGGTTCTAAATACACTGAAGACATTCTGGGGTGTGGTAATATTTGAGAGGGAATAACTGTTCACTAGCTTCATTCTTAATTAGAGCCGGCTTTCACTTTCTTCTTAGGCATGGGCACTCCCAAAGAATTATTCATGAAGTTGAAGAGGGCAGTTTCCATTCGTACCCGTTTTCTCTCCCCTCAGCACGCGCGGCGATGTCTCTAAAAGCCACTGAAAATCCTGTAGCTTCACTATTCAAGCTGAAAAGGAGTAGCGCAGGCAGGTGGCTTTCGCTGGAGCCCTCTCCTTGCCTCCTGGGCGTCGCCCAAGCCTTAAGAACGCCAGGGTCCTGTTCAGACATGCTCGCCGAAAGCTCCAGAGCTCATTTTACAGGCTGCCCCTTCTAAGTCTCCAGCCTTCCCCTTTGCTGTCGCCTCGCAACGCACCCCCATGGACCCTATTTAAACCAGCGCACCATTAGTCTTAGTTGCACTCGTTCCGGACCTCTGTGCGCTGTCAGCGCTCCATCCTGGGTTGCTCTGGGAGCCGTCCAGACTACCCGGTATTTTGCCCGACGGCGGGGTTTCCCAGGTCCCCACGCTCAGACGTACATCCTCTGCAGTGTGCAATCGCTTTGGCAGTAAAGCAACGCAGTGAAGGCGGCGCAGGGACGCGAGCTGCCCACGACAGTGGCCGCCGAGCGTGTACAGGCAGGTCCAGGCCCGGCGGGCTGGGCTGGGTGTGGCGGGGCGGAGGCTGCTG
Organism: Mormoops blainvillei; assembly: GCA_004026545.1. Taxonomy (NCBI): domain Eukaryota; kingdom Metazoa; phylum Chordata; class Mammalia; order Chiroptera; family Mormoopidae; genus Mormoops; species Mormoops blainvillei. Next base: position 151,234 of record PVJD01002585.1, on the reverse strand, counting down.
CCCCACCCAAGCCTGGGCTCGCCACCGGGGCAAGCGGCTGCGGCGGACTTGGCGAGGGGACGTGGGGCGCTGACGCAGGGCCCGGGGGTCCCGACGGCAGTCCAGGGTACAGGGTGTGCGCTGCGGAGCTGACCCAGGCTGCCGCTTTCCTAGACCGCACCGCGCAACGCAGTGGCCATGCGCTCCCTGTGGAGAGAAATCCTCCTGGAGACCCTTCTGGGTAAGCTGAGGTCGCCTTCGCTGCGCGTTGGCGGGTGTCCGCTCCCCACCCGGCCCTGCTCTAAGTACCAGCGCTCTGCCGGCTTGGCTGAGCTCCTCCAGGAAGAAAAGCGCGCTCTGTGCCCAGAGTAGAGATGCTTATCGTCCCCTGGGAACTTCGGCTACCGTAGGGGAGTGGGGGTGGGGATTGAAGGGAAAGACCTAGATTGAGATTCCAAAGCTGAGGCGCCTGCTGGAGACAGTGACTCTGAGTTCCCACGCCACCCTGGGATTGCTCCCAAGGCGCGCGAACTCTCCACATGTCAGCCTTGAAGTCGCACCGCTGGTACCGACCCCCCCATCCCCCCACCTGTCGCCTTTATGTTTAACTTAATAAAATTAAGTACCGAACTTTAATTTTCAGAAGGAAAGGGACACCCCTTTCCCCCCGTGGCTGTGGGTGAGAACATTGGGCAGCAGCTGCTGCCGGCAGAGGCTGCGCATTTGGGCACTTGGCGAAAGCGTTGAATTCGAGTCCCGTGTGCTCACTTAGCAGCTTTACAAAAAATCCCAAGAACAATTATCGGTGTAATTCTGTTGGAGCTGTGTGATTAAAATCAGAATTCCTAGACAAACGTTTGGGAGACTGCTAGAATCTCGCCGCTCATTATGAAACAAGCATTCGTCTGGCGGCGGTGGGGTGCCTTCCCGAAAACTTATTTTCTGGGAGGGCCCATTTTTCTGGCTCAGCCTGTATCTCACGAGTAAGGTCGTGGAAAGCGATTGACAATGAACACTTACGGTGCTGGGTACTTCTTGTACTTGAACTCATTTAATTCGATCAACTCCGAGGTGGTTAAAAGTGCTATTTTGCTGATGATTAAATTGGCAGAGATGAAAGTGACTTCAGATCTGGGTATCCCACTACTGCATACTGTTTCCTGAGAGATGGGGGTGTAAAGTAGTCTGCTCTCAAGGAAATGATTCCTAAGTAACCGACCTGCCTTTGACTGCCTTTGACTGCCTTTGTGGGTAGTCTGGAGCGGGAGGAGCGAGCCTGCTGCTCGTTGCCCGTGTTAGTTTTCAAATTTCTCATTCTAGAAGTCAATTGAGGTAAGGAAATGTTATCAGTCAAGGTCCTGTCAGGAAACCAAATTCAACCCGAATGTTCCAAATGAAGAGGCTGTACTGAAGGGATGACCTATGGGGGTGTGAACAAGGTTAAAGGAACCAAAGAAGGGATGATGCCCGTAGCAGCAGGGAGCCAATCTCAACCTGGCGAACAGGTGAAGGGAGGAATTTTCTCACTGGAACCAGTCGAGGCCTGAGGTGTTATGGAGGGCAGCGGCTGCGGCGGTTGCAGTGGGGGGACAGGGTTACTGTTTGAAACAATGACTAAGTTACACTTGCCTTTCTCTGAAAAATCTTTATTTTTTTAATTAAAAAAATTTTTTTTCTAGGATATGTTACTTGGTCTCTCTGGCATGGCCTGGCTCCAATGATTTATTACTTTCCTCTGCAAACATTAGAACTCACTGGGCTCGAAGCATTTGCCATCGCATTTCTTTCTCCGATATGCCTAACAACTGCTTTTTTCTGGAAACTGGTTAACAAGAAGTGGATGCTAACCCTGCTGCGGATAATTACTGTTGGTAAGATTTAAAACTATTACTTTTAGTTTTTTAGTTAAAAATCAAGTGAAAATGATATGTAGACTGTTTTTATTTTTGCATTCTAAATGATTAAATTTTAAAAAAAGACCTCTCTCACTACTACTTTAGAAGAGTTTTAGTAAAAGTGAAAGAATAGACCAAAAGCCAAATATTTTACATTTCTAACATTTCTATCATATTGAAAAAGCCTAAATATCATTGAAATGAGGAGGGAAAAGAAACCTTGGTAAACAGGTCAACTCTTGAACATATTTTATTCTTTTTTCCCAAATATGACACAAAAACTCAGAAACTATTAAAAATTGTTAATTGGTATTGCGTAAAAATATGAAAATTATGCATGATGAAAACTATAATAAGCAAAGTCAAACAACAACCTAGGAAAAATAATTGCAACTCTTTCAGTCAAAGGGCTAATTTCCCTAATACATGGGTTTTTCGCAGATCAATAATAACAAAGGACCAACAACTCAATAAATAGAAAAGGGGGCAAAGTAAGCCATCAGTTCATTGGAAAGGAAATATAATTGGTTCTTAAAAATATACTAAAATGTGTAGAATACAAATTACACTTACAATGTATTTAAACATAGTTTTACCTATTGGATTGGCAAAAAACAAAATGTGAGACACTGTATTGTAAGGACAGAAAGTAGGCACTAGTCTGTATCTGGTGTGAATGTAAGTTGGCAAACCCACGAGGAGGATAATTTAGCAGTACTTGTCAAAATTGCAAATGTGTGCATACTCTTTCATCCAGCAATTCCACTTCTGGGAATATATCTTACAGTTATACTCACGTATGTGTAAAATGATAAAAACACAAGGTTATTTAATCATTGCAGCAATATTTTAATAAAAGGATTGGAAATAACCTAAATGTCATCTATATGAGGTAAATTAAATAAATTCTGGTTATGAAACTTGGACTTTGGTGGAATACTTGGCATCTATAAAAAAATAAGAACTATTATTTATGTAAAGAAATGGAATGTTCTTCAAAATATAGCAAAGTGAAAAAAAGGAAGCACTACAAGGTGTGCAGAACACTAACATTGGTGTAAAAAAAGGTTAGATGAAAATATAGTATTTAATTGAACATGCATTGCATAGCTTTAGAAAGATTTTTAAAAATCTGATAGCATTTTAGTTGCTTCCAAAGTGAAAGTATGGTATATAGAGACAGGTATGAAAGGGAAATTTGTACTATGTACCTCTTACACCTTCTGAATTCTGAAGATGAGAATGTTACATTGCCAAAAAATAGCAATTAAAAGAAAACCTTTAAATGTACTCTTACTATCCCTAAGAATTGAGTATATCGATATCAGTAAATTTTGAGAGACCTTGGTGAAATAGTGGTAGTAAAAGAGTAAGAGGGTGAGATCATGGAGAAAAGGTTAAAAGGAGGAAAACCCCACCAGACTCCAGCCTGGCTGAATGTGTAGCTGCAGACACTGGATGTCTTGCCCCTTTGCCAGAACACAGTCGATTTCTCTGAGTTTTCCCAATGGCATTTGTTTATGAACCATGCCATGTATTTCTTCTGTCTGGAAACAGTCAGTTGACTTATTTTCAGAAACACTGACAGGAATCACTAGGAAATTACCTTCAGCGTTTTTGTGCACCAGTCCCCAAAGGAGGCAGAACACAGTGCAGTGAGTTCTAGGGCTACCCACCAAGGTTTAGAATTCTGGTTTTGAAAGAGCTTGGCTCAGAAAGAACAGTGGTAAAGACCACTGAAAACTGCACCCTTTACAAAGATGGTGCCATAGGAATGGAAAGACATGTCAAATGACCACGGAATTTTCTGTCCCAGAAATAATAGAAATGAAACTGTCTATCCTAAATTGAGTATTTAGTAACTGAATTCAACTGCCATTGGCTTACAGTATCCTTCTGTGAGTTATCATGGTGTGCGTGTTACAAGTTTTATTTTCTTATTTCCTCCCGTACTTAAATTTCCTGTAAGATTTTTTATTTTATTTTATTTCTTAAAATGAAAAAAAAGTTTTAAAGATTTTTATAGATTAAAAAATTAATATAATTTTAAAAATTCATACTTTTCAATTACAGTTGACATCGAATATTTTATTAGTTTCAGGTGTATAGCATAGGGTTATACATTCATGTAATTTACAGAGAGGCTCTCCCATAAGTCTTGCACCCACCTGACATAGTATATACTTATTACATATTATTAACTGCATCCCCTAAGCTGTGCAAGTTTCACTTTCTCATCACACTTTCTGGTTGGCTTTTTTGGGGGTGATCTCATCACTGGCACCTTTTTAATTGCCTTTGCTCAGTGCTGCCTTACCTACAAAGCTACTGTCTGAGCAGTTACAGGGACAACTTTTTATTATTTAAGCTCAACTCTGGCCCAGGAACTTCTGGCGGCTATAAGAAATGTGATATTAAATAATTTTGGGGTGGGGGTCGTATTTGGGATGCTTCCCATTTTTCACCTTTCACCTCCTTTCTCTATGAAACTCATCGCCTTGGATAGAGGTAGAATTATATTTGAGAAGGTGGAGTAGTGACTCAGAGTTGATGGTGAAGAGAGTAGTTTCTGCCAGATACTCTTCCAGGTAATCATTGAGCTTTGCTGATGCTAAATAGAAGCTGAAGTAAGCCATAATTTGTCTTAAACTCCCTTTAGATGCTTCTTAAGGGACTAAAACATCTTCATTAAAGGGTCCTAAGGTATTCTTACATAGCTACAGAGAAGAGCTGAGTGTTATGTGCTATCTTACCTCTGGCGCCTCAGATATTTAAGGTTAACTACTGCGAAGTTAAGTATTAAACTAGTTTATACTTGATTTAGGTTATTTTTGACCTTAAAGATTGTGACCATCTAGAATGGCTGTAATAAAAAAGATAAACAACAACAAGTGTTGGCAAGGATGTGAAGAAGTTGGAATCCTCACACGCTGCTGGCGGGAATGTAAAATGGGGCTGTTGCTTTGGAAACAGTTTGGCGGTTCATAAAAATGTTGTCATGTGACCCATCAACTCCATTCCTTGGTATATAACCAAGAAAAGTGAAAACATGTGTTCACACAAGACCTTGCACACAGATGTCCATAGCAGCATTATTTATAATAGCCAAAAAGTGGAAGCAACCCAAATGCCCATCAACTGATAAATGGATAAACAAAATGCAGTACATCCATTCAATGAAATATTAATCATCCATAAAAAGGAATGAAATACTGAGCCATGCTACAACATGGATGAGACTTGAACACATTATGCTAAGTGAGAGAGACCAGTGACAGAAGGCTGCATATTATATATTCATTTATATGAAATTTCCAAAATAGAAGAAATTCATATAGATAGGAAGTAGATGAGTGATTGCTAGGGGGTGGGAAGGAAGAAAAAGGAGTGAGTGATAACAGGTATGGGTTTCTTCTTGGGGTGATAAAAATACTCTGGAATCAGAGGTAATAGTAACATAATTTTGTGAATATATTTAATACCATGAAATTGTACACACTGACATGGTAAATTTTGTGGTATGAATGATATCTCAATAAAAGTTTAAAAAGTATTTATATATACATGCAATTATATGTTAACTCTATCTTCCTGAGTATAAAAATGACATCTGACACAATAGGAAACGCAGAAGCCTGAGTGCCAGTGCATGATTGCCAGAGATACTGAGTTCTCTTAATTTGTCTACAGGCAGCATAGCCTCCTTCCAGGCTCCAAATGCCAAACTTCGGCTAGTGGTCCTTGCCCTTGGTGTGTCTTCCTCACTGATAGTGCAAGCAGTGACGTGGTGGACAGGAAATGGTTTGCAAAGGTATGTTCGTATCCTATGCACCTGTAGATAAGTAAGTGTAGTTGTCAATTACCAAAGGGGAAATTGGGATTAAGAGTTCCAGGTTATAGTATTTACCTTCCACCTGGCCTTGTAGAAGTCTTCTTTTTCCCCCTTTTCACAAAATCCAGATATGAATACCTGCTGTCAGTCTTAATGTTTTGAGAACGAAGGAATTTTGACAAGTTGCCTAGGTAACGGGCTAGATAAAGGCCAAGTCATGCATATTGCTGCAAATTACCAACCAGACTATTTCATGTACTCGTTCTATGAAACTAAGAAATTCATGATGGGTATAGTTCATTGAAACTCCATAACAAGTCGTTACAAATACTTTTGCACTTATAGGTACCTCAGAATCTGGGGATTCATTTTAGGACAGATTCTTCTTGTCGTTCTCCGCATATGGTACACTTCACTAAACCCAATCTGGAGCTATCAGATGTCCAACAGAGTGATACTGACATTAAGTACCATAGCCACACTGGATCGCATTTCCACAGGTAAGTGTATGTCCAATTGATTTAGGGATTCTTCCCTCTTGCATAATCTGATCTGAATGTAACATATCTTGGAAAGATGAAAGTATCCTTCTGCACTATTTCTCTATTTCAACTTTTTTCTCCCCCTGAAATACTAACAGGCGCAGTCAGTAGACTGTTCTCCAAGCAGAAACCACCTTGCTCTTGCTAGGACAGGGGGTGGAAATAAAAAGCCCAGCTCTGGCTTGAATCCCTGTGGAGAGGGAGGTTAGATGAGGCCCATACTTCCAGCGGGGTTTTCAGCCTTTGTCTTCCTCCTCTTCCCCTGGAGAGAGCTTTCCAGGATGGGATCCTTCATCCCTCTTCCTCTGACCCCAGTATCTCTCTCACACAATGGAAAGAGACTTTGCTTGGGGGTGCACGATGCAGGGTGCAGATGATGTTTTATTGAGTCGTACACGTGAAACCTGTATGGTTTTGCAAACCAATATCACCCCAATAAATTCAATTAAAAAAAAAAAAAGAAGTTATTTGTGAGCTAGGGCTGCGAGAACTCTATGGGCTTTTTATTTCCAGGACTCTGAAGATACTTAAACTCTAAATCTGAAACTTGAAAAGAAAGGAAAACTTGTTCATTCACATCACCATTCAAATCACCTGTTTCTCTCTGGAACTGGCTTTTTCCAAGATAGACATATACCCATCTTGGATGTTTGCTTCATATGCTAAGTGGACACCCTTTTGAAAAGAAGGGAGAACTGTTACTAGATTCTAATTAATTTGTCCCTGGCTTTTTGTGTAACTCTCAATGAGTCACTGTTCTTTTGTAAATACAAGGAGAAATCTCACAGATTCGTGGAGGTTTAGAGGACTTTGGCTCACCATGAACAGAGTGCTTGTATAATCCCCATTTGGCCTCAATTTTGGCATGAGTTGGGGTTAGTGAGAATAGAAGAACATCATACAAGCAAATTGATCAAGAGACCTTGATATTAGTTAGAGAATTTAGAACGCGGTTTAGTGCCCTAATTTATGTTTCATATTTTATAAAACACTAACATGTAAAAGTGGAAAATCAGGCCGTAAATTTCACAGGTGCAGCCTGATAAAAATCAGAATGTAAAAGGGCGCCCTTTACATTTCCTGACTTCTGTTTTCTCCTTTCTCGCCTCTGTTTTACATTGACATGACCCAGTTTTCGGTCCCTTCCTGCTTTTCCCCTGTGCTCACATTTGTATAACTCCAGACTCCTCGCCACCTTCCCAGGATAGCTGATCATCGCAGGCGTTTTTTGTAGTTTTTCTGACTATTTGCTGGCTCCCGGGGGAAGGCGCGCCCACCACGATACCCAACGCGTTACTCAGCACATTCAGCTTAGGTGTTTGTCTTCCCCCGGACTCTCTGCTTAGCCTGGAGGCCTCCACCTACCCCTCTGTCTTCACCACCCTCTCCTTCATCCCCATAGCTTTCGGCTCTGCTCCTCCTCCCTCTGACTCCTTTGTTGGCAGAGCGGCTTTCTTCTTATGCAATCGAGCCTCCAGGCCCTAGGGAGTCCTTCTATCCTGCGAAGAGCTTCACAGTGTCATAAAGCATCTGCCCAACAGGCTCTCTGTTCCTACAAAGAAATTCTGCCAGCATTTTCTCCACTGGTTGCGTTTTTGTGTGGTCAGTCATTTATGCAATGAGTTGAGGCCTCTTGGTTAAACAGTCCCAGAAGTATAGTCTAGTTAAGTGCACAGGCACTGGAGTCAGATAGCCCAAGTTCTGATCCCGCCTTCTCTTTTCTTGGACAAGTTCCTTGTTCTCTTTTTAGGTTTTGGCTCTAGTTTTCTAATCTGTAAAATAAGATAAGCGAGAGAGCCAAATATCATGACGTTGTTGCGCAGATTAAATGAGCTCAAAAAAGGGCTCGGAACGGAGCTTAGCATACAGTTCCCGTTGAATCAGTGTGCTGTGATTACTCTGGGTACACAGGGGCTTCGATGGGAGCCCTGTCTTTTGGCGGAGAAGCGGCCTGGTGCACGGGTCATCTTCCACTCATTTGCTCCCTGAACTGCATTGGTTCCCTGCATATACTATTCACTTTTCCTACCTCTATTTTTGCTCCTACTGTTAAGTTCATACAAAACAAATAACTTATGGCATTTTCATGTGTCAAATTTCAAGATGCTTTCTGAGCTAGCCTGCCAAGAATAATCGCTCCCACTGACTAGCTTCCCATAGATTCTGCTTCGCATTGTATGAAGTTGCAAGTCTCATCCCCCTTCTAAAAGGAGCTCCTTGAAGCCAGATACCGCTTCTTATTCGCGAAAATCTGTTAAATGGAGAGGGTACGTTTCCATGGGACTGACCTTTTCCCATTTTTCATTCTAGACGGTGACTGCGGTAAACCTGAGGGGAAGAAGGGCAGCGAGGCTGCCAAGGGGCTGGCCCGCAGGCCTCACTGGCTGCTGGCAGGGGCTGCCTTTGGCAGCCTCGTGTTCCTTACCCACTGGGTTTTCGGAGAGGTCTCCCTTGTTTCCAGATGGGCAGTGAGCGGACATCCTCATCCAGGGCCAGATCCTAACCCGTTTGGGTGAGTTTGCATTTGGAAATCTACTGTTACAGTTGAAGAAACAAATACCTTCTTTGTGGAAAGCCAGATGTGTGCCAGCCAGGTGTCTCTCCTGGACTACTTTCTTCAGCTATCAGAAACATTATGTGCGCTTATTGTATACTTTGGAGATGGAGGAGCCGGAAGGGCATTTGCCCTGGTGCTGAAGGATTGCTGCAGGGTCACTGAGGGAGGACTAAGGACTGAGCACAGCTAAGTTAGAGGTTCTGGGCGCTCTTGCATGGGCACCCCGAAGCTCTGAGGCATCCCCACATAGAGGACCATTCTCAGTGCCGGGAAGGCATGGCACTGCCTCGCCATTTTATCCATACGCTCCCCTGACCCCCGCCCCATTACAGTTATGGGAATTTGGTAGGACAAAACCGGAGTGACCTTGTGCGGGACTGGGTCAGCAGCCTGGCTGTAGATCTTCATTCTCTGCGATGGACAGAAGCTCTGGGAGACCCCTGCTCTGACCATGGGGCAGCCAAGCAGTTACCAGCCTGGAGTTTAAGTGCTGGTCCATATGCTTGGTCCTCATTAACCCTTGCTCTACTTTTTCTGACACCTCTTTTCTCCACTGGTGAGGTCCAGCTGTTCATGTTAAATGATTGGAGGGACCTTTAGAACATCTGCCTCAGATACCTGCTTTCTCTTCAAGTGCTGAAATTCCCACACTTGGATATGTGTCGCTACCTGCTGGATTACCCCAGCAAACATCTGGGCCTATCCCACAGGTGTTTCAAGCTCAGCATGTCCACATCTGGACTCAGTAGTTCCCAGTGCCCAAACATATTCTTCCTTCTCCATGCATTGTTCACTCTGCCAGGTCATCCTAGAATTCTGAGTCTTCCTCATTTCCTGCATCTAAGTGGGCATTAAGTCCAGTCGATTCCACTACTTCTCTGGAAGAATCTATCCTTTTCTCCTATTGGCAACCATATCTACCTTAGTGGAGTCCTCATCATCTTTTGCCCAGGCTTTGCTATTGTCTTCGAATGGTCTCTCTCTAGCACTGCGTTCTCCACCCTGCCCCAGAGTGATCTCTCTACAGTGCAAATCTGACTCCATCACTCCCTTGCCTAAAACCTTTCAGGCTTTTTCCCCCTCCTACCCCAGGTCACATGAGACAGGATCTGCACATGTCCCACCCACCCCCAAGCCAATGCCTTTACTTGTACAAATGCACCCTACCTTATCCCCGTCCTACCTTATTCACCTGAGCTGACGTCGCTTTCAGGTCCGTAGACATACCGGGCTGTTTCAGTCTTTCTTCTAAATGTATGTGCTCTTCCCTCTACCTGGGCTGCCTTCTCTGCCTTGGTATCCTGGCGCGCTCTTATGCAACCTTCAGAACCCCGCTCAGGCATCTCCTCTGTGAACTCTTCTCTGATTATCCCCAGAATTCCTTCATGCCACATAGTACCTTGAATCTCCACCCCCACATCTTTTATTATTATCCTGTACATCTTTCTTCCTTTCTAGACATCATAATCCTTGCGGGCAGGGAATGAGAACAGGAACTAATATTTATGACTTACTTGATGTCGGGCACTAAGCTGGGACTTTTACATACGCTGTCTCATTCAGAGTGTAAATTTCTTTGATCATGACTGCTCCAGCATATTCGGGAGGGAGAAAGAAAAGGAAGATATGCACAGAGGAGGAAGAGAGGGAAACAGGAGTTTATTTTCAGGTTTAAAGCTTCAATTCCAAAGTTCCCTGTGAAAACAAGCGTAAGTTGTGTGAAAGAGCAAAAAAAAGAACTAGACCAGCAACCCAGGGCTGGACTGGAGGATTGGAGTCCTGGTGGGCCAACAGCAGCTCCCCATTCAACTTTGGACCAGTCACATTACACTTCTGGCCCTGTTTTCTCACTGTGAAGTGACAGTTTTCTTTTCAGACATATTGTAATTCTATATGTTGAGACAAGAAATTGAAGATGAAGATACGGTGTGCGAGACCAGCATTCCCAAGCTGTGTTCTGTGGAACACTGATTTCTTGAGTTGTGAATAGGTCCTCTAAGGGAGCAGAAAGTCTCCTAGATCAGATTGGTTTAGGAAACACTGCATTTCATATTCCTTTCTTTGTGCTTCACAGGCACATTAACATATTAGAGATTCTTGGGAGTTTCTTAAACTTATTGGAACATGGCATTCCTTTTTCAGAACACCTACTAACATCTCATTAAACTGGTGTTTCTCAGAACCCTGTTGGAGAAATGTTGCATCGTCACCTGTGACCACTACGGTAGGACCACAGTAGGAATTGCTTTTGAAAATGCACTAGATTTTACTTAAGGGAATGAATAATACATAAATTTTGATGGGATAGAGATGTGAGAGATGAGACAAAGAGGTGAGAGAGAGGCCCAGAGGGTGAGGAAGGGGCTTTGGGAAACTGAAGGATCATGCAGACCACAGACCCTGGGAGGAGGAAGAGGGAGCAAGACAGACTGTGTCTCAGTCACAGGTTCTAGTTTCCCATCAGCCCACCTGGGTCTCCCAACCCCATCACTCTGCTAGAGTGCTTTCCACTTTCTGATATCTGCACTATTCATTAATTGTGTTCATGGTCTGTCCCCTCTCCAACTGGAATGGGAGCTCTGTGGAGGAAAGGGATCTTTGTTCACCAATGTGTCCCTAGCCCTAGAAGAGAGCCTGGCGCATAGTTGGTCCTCATAAACATTCGTGGTTCAGTTGGGGATAGAAGAAGATCAACAGCGTCCTCCATGGCCTTTTGTCACATCTGGTCTTCTGTGGACCCAGGATGATCGTTAACCTTAGAATATGGGGGCAGGCAAGTAGCAGCTGGGAGCCTCACTCCAGAACCTGGACGCCTTTTTAGGGTTCTCGTTCCCATGTGTGCTGCTGTGTATGGCCTCAGAGGGGTTGCGTAAGTGCCCTTTCCCCCAGTGTATTCTTCTGCAAAATGGGGAGAATAATAGCATTTACCTTACAGACTCACGAGGATTAAATGAGCTAGCGAAATTAAATGTAAAAATCCAAGAACAGCCCTGCCTGGTGTAGCTCAGTGGATTGAGTGCGGGCCTTCGAACTAAAGGGTCACGGGTTCTATTCCCCAGTCAGAGCACATGCCTGGATTGTGGGCCAGGTCCCCAGGAGGGGGCACTCAAGAGGCAAGCACACGTTGATGTTTCTCTCCCTCTTGTTCTCCCTCCCTTCCCCTCTGTCTAAAAATAAATAAATAAATACAAAATCTTCAAAAAAAGAATTTAAAAAAAAAATCTGAGAACAGTGCCTACTATGTAGTGTTATGTTTTTTAGCTTAATTTATAACTACTCGATTGAGTGCCATGTCCTTGCTGTTATTTCTGCTGGATTTCCCTATGAAAGTTTAGTTAAATTCTTTTTTTCCTCCTTCTGCAAGCTTTTGCTAAGGTAGCAAAAGAATCAAATAGTGTGTGGCTGTTTTAAAAACACATGACTCTCAGTTACTCTTCAAACTGACACAGGTCGCAGGAAGCAGGGGCTGCTGATAAAGGCAGAAAAGAGAGAAAACAGGCAAATTAAATGGGAACAATTCCCAATGACTTTTTATTTTTGTTTTTGGCACAGTCATTTAAAATGAGTCATGTGGCCAGTGTGGACTATAATTTAATAGCCTGAGAAAACCCAATTAGTTTGTTTACAACTTTACCTTAAGCATAAGAGACTACAGATTTATTTCAGGTCAGTCTTGCTATTACGTCAATGTTCTGAATGTGTGTGAGTATAATATCAGTTCCCGTGGGCTCTCAATATCTCATTGGTTGTTTCACACTCATCTCTCGGGTGTGCTTAGAGGTAGGAGATATTTTTATTTTTTATATATGGGACAATGAAATATTAATAACGTCAGAAGTCTTATGGCATGTCCTTTTTTTACAGAGGTGCAGTTCTGCTGGGTCTGGTGAGCGGATTGATACTTTCAACTTGTTCGTGGTTCCCGGGTACCAGTTTAATCTGGTGGGTTACAGGTATGTGGAGTTTACCTGCAGGTATGCCAGTCATTCAGCCTGGTCGTCCAATTTATTATACTTGCAAGTATGTGCACCTGGACTGGAAGTAGATGACCAAGACAACTCTACAGACGTGTGCTATTTCCAGGTGGGCTATTACGTAGAACGAACTGCAGCCCCTATGACCCAGATGTCACCATGATTGCCAATGACAACTGGCTCCAGATTTCACTTCCTCCTATTTCATTTTCCTTCTCCTCCTGTAAGCTGTCTAACCCTGTCCTGACTCTGCTGACACATCTCCTTCATCTCCCCAATGACTCATCTAAGACATGTGTCAGGCACCTTCAGGTTTACGGCAGGCCTGAGAAGATGGAGGGCCGCACACTGCTTCTGCTCCCCAAGGTTGCCTACTTCTCTGGCTTGCAGGAATGCCCTCCCTTGGGACTCCATAATGAAGCTCAATTTCCCTCTCTTTTACATGCAACAGTTTAGTTCCTCACTCCTCTACCCAGCTTTGGGGTCCCTGTTGGTTTATTCAAAGGCTTGGACCATCTCCTCCTGTTGGAATCACAGAATATTGGTGAAGTTATGATACTTCAGGAGCATTCTACTTACCTTTGTATGACTGAATTAGGCCACTCTTTTCCCTTCCCGTAGAAGAGCAGACATGGTTAGAGTGTTAAATAAAAAAATTCCCCATTCTGTGACAGAGCCAATAGTATATTTGATTTCTGTGAGATGTCCTTTCACATGTTAATTAAGCAGGTGAGTCAGAGTGTTGCACGAGATGCTGTGTGGATATGTGAGAATGTGTGTAGCATTATGAGATGTGGGTTGAATAACATAAGAAGTAAATTTCTGTACTCTCTGAGCGCCATCACCCTTTCATGGAGATGTCTGTGTAATCCAAGTGGGTTGCTCAGTTAGTTATGGCCAGGTCCTCGTCCTCCTGGAGCTGTGAGAGTAAAATGTTGTGGTCATGTTGAGCTGTTTTTACTTGTTAGTGTGTTTTCTGGTAGGTATTCCCTGTGGGGTCTGAGGAAGTTTGTGTGGATATTGGAGTAACCTTCCTTCTCATCAGAGAGATGCCTCATGAGATTCTTCAGGAACAGGGCCAGATAGCTCTGCTAATGCTAAGTTTGCAATGAGCATATATGGCTTCTTAATCTGTATGCAAATTGGAAAAGGAACATGGAGTACAGTTGGAAGTTTGTTAAGCATTTATATCATGGCTTTGCTCATGGAATAGAAGCAAAATGCTTATGGGGCAGATAATTAGCAGCTTCATTTTAATCATAGGAGAAATGAGGTCCACCACAGGTCAACTGTTAAAGAATAGAAAAGTTGTGACTTACAGTGTTATACATGTACTCACTTCCCCAGATAAGCAAGGTCATACCCATGAGAGTCAAATCCAGTGCAGTGTTGCGGTTTCTCTGGAGTATTAAATGGTAGTTTATAAGACTCTTGGGGCAAATGGATTCAAGGTCTCTAAAAGGCTCTTTGCTGTAGAGAGGAAAGCGGAGCCATAATCACGAGCTTCGTCTACCGCTCTGGTCGCCTGCGCACCTGAAATAAGCTGGAGCTCACACTTAATTATCTAGAGATGGTGCCCACTTTCCACTGATTCATCCCTGGAAGTCACATTAAAAAGCAGAGAGTAGGAAAAGAAGTCATAATTTTTCATTGTACAGTTGAAGCTGGAAATCCCAAGTGAATCTCAGCATGAAATTAATTATGGTACTGACCAATAGAATTTCATAAATGCAAAGAGCTTGAAATCTTGATGGCCATTAAACTAGTAAACTCAAAGTTCTAGTTTTTAAAAAATGTACTAAACACATTCATAGGACCCCAGTGTACTATTCCGTGTGCCTAAAATTTTATTGTATGAAAAATTTGGTCTTTTGAAAATGAACATGTTATACATTATAAATATTATTGGAATGTTTAAGCACCACTAATTCTGTTTGGTGTCTTAGGTGTTGTAAAAATTTGGAGGCAATTACTCAGGAGACTCAGTCTCAAACAAAAAAACAGTTAAGGTATACAATTAAGTGGGAAAGGCAAAGTGACTTAGAGTGCATGTCATATGCCAACGCTGGTGTACAAAACAAGAAGCGTGTGTGCATGTGTATTTCTTTCTATGTGTAGGGGTCTCTGGAAGGATGCAGAAAATTCCATAACATTGGCTGCCTTCTCTAAGGGGAACTATGGGTGATGATGGTCAGAAAGACTCTTTTCTACCTTTTGAACTTTGGATTGTTGAATAGATAGCCTTTTAGAAAAATATAATTTTAGTGGATTTAAAAAATATAGCCTATGCAAAAAATAGAAAGTAAATAAAAAATAAAGGCAATAACAGTCAAGGGAAACTTGAAAAGATGTTTTCTCTCCCTCCAGATAGTTCTCTGTGGTAAGAAAGAAACAAAGTCATTCTGATGCCTTTAGATTAGAATATCAAATCAGGACTCATTCTTTTAAAAATTAGTCATTGTAAGCTAGTACACAGAAAAAAATTAAATTCACTAATAAATATTGGGTTGGCCAACATTTTTTTTTCCTTAAGATGGCTCTAGTAACACTTAGCTGACTTTAACTTTATTCAAAACAATTTTGTTAGATTGTGTTGTGACAGCTGTCATATCAACGTGCATTAAAAAAAACTTACCAAATTGGTGAATTTTTGTGTAGCTCTTTTAATATTGAAGATGGAAGAAAATATGCAAAATTTTTGGAATATTATGCTTTATTATTTCAAGAAAGGTAAAAATGCAACTGAAACACAAAAAAAGATTTGTTCAGTGTATGGAGAAGGTACTGTGACTGATCGAACTGTCAAAAGTGGTTTGCACTGTCAAAAGTTTTGTGCTGGAGGTTTCTTGCTGGATGATGCTCCATGTTCAGTAGACCAGTTGAAGTTGATAGTGATCAAACTGAGACATTAATTGAGAACAATCAATGTAATATCACATGGGTGATAGCTGACACACTCAAAATATCCAAACGAATAAAGTTATTGGTGAAAATGAAAAATGAGTCCTTTATTTTACAGAAAAAACTAAGTGAACTTTTTGGCCAACCCAAGATGTATAATTTAGAGTGTGATACTATTTTCATCAGTACTTTGCAAAAATTTTTAGAAAAAATAATTTTCATAGGACTCAACAGGTGAGACCTTCGGCAAGGTTTCCGGAGGAAAAGAGCACTGGTATAACCTTTCAGGAAAGCAGGTGACCACAGATTGTGACTCTTTAAAATGCTTCTACCTCTTGATACAGTAATTATACCACTAAGAATGTGTTTTAAAGAAATAATCAGAGCTGTAGTAAGAAATTAATTGACAAAGAAAGATGTTCCTCATGGTGTCAGGAGCTTCATATATGGCCGACAAAAGGAAAATGGATGCTTATATTGTCGTGTATTAATCCAGTGGAATAGTATATATACCTAAAATGTTTTAGGCAAAAAGTTAATAACATGAGAAAGTGTTCTTGGTATAATGTCACATAAGAAGCAAAACTTAATCCTTAATATATGGCATGATTCCATTTATATAAAAATACTTTTATGTAGACATAGAAAAAGATTAGGAGGAATACATTGGAGTATCGGCCTTGGTCGTCTTGGTCTTAGGCAGTTCTTAATCGCTTCTTTAAAGTTCTGTATTTTTTAAAATGTCTACAGTGAGTAGGCATTACATTTGTTTTATTTCAAAATGAAAAACAATCCTGTTATTAAAATAACATTTGTTGAGTATACATGTTAGATGACTTCACTGTGGAGTTAAGGTCTATGAGTTGCAGAGGGCCCTGGAACCTCGTTCCCTTGCTTATCTGACTTAATGGTCTTTTGAAGTGGGGGGAACAGACAGCCACATGGCATTGTCCTCTGATATGAGCCATGGGGCACGAAGAAGCTGGCTACAGCCACTTCTGCTCCCTCTTTCGGCTTTTCTTCTAGAGTTCTTTTTTTAAAAGATTTTATTTATTTTATTTTTAGACAGAGGGGAAGGGAGGGAGAAATAAAGGGAGAGAAACATCAATGTGTGGTTGCCTCTCATGTGCCCCTCACTGGGGACCTGCCCGCAACCCAGGCATCTGCCCTGAATGGGGAATCGAACCAGTGACTCTTTGGTTCGCAGTCCGATGCTCAGTCCACTGAGCTACACCAGCCAGAGCTCTCCTAGAGTTCTTGCCTGGAGCAGTGAGGAGCCTGCTGCAGACACCCTTAAAGGGTTGGTCACAATGATCAACATTGATTGAAATGTCTAGAAAATCTCACATTCTATGGAAAATTGTTATATCGATGGCTCCAAAATGGGGTGTTGTAAGACCCTGATATGCTTTCTCAAAGCTGATTTCACAGGAATTGGGAGAATTGTTATATTTCCTTAGGATTAGCTCAACAAATTGGCCAACATTCTCCAGTGGCCTGCTGTGGACCAGGCAGATTGTACAGCCTCCACACCCACGAGGCTGTTGGGTAAGGGATGAGCGGACTGTAGATTCGCTACAGCAGTGCGTCTATAATGCTATCTTAGTCACATCTTCTTTTTTAAAAAAATCTATTTTATTGATTATGCTATAAAGCTGTCCCATTTTTTCCTCCCCTTTATTCCCCTCCACCCTGCATCCCTCTCCCACCAGCATTCCCCCACTTTGTTCACGTCCATGGGTCATACAGATAAGTTCTTTGGCTTCTCCATTTCCTATACTATTCTTAACCTCCTCCTGTCTATTTTGTTCCTACCATTTATGCTTCTTATTCCCTGTACCTTTCCCCCTATTTTCCTCCCTCCCTCTCTCAGCTGATAACCCTCCATGTGTTCTCCATTTCTGTGATTCTCTTCTTGTTCTAGTAGTTTGCTTAGTTTGTTTTTGTTTTTGTTCTTTTAGTTTCAGTTGTTGGTAATTGTGAGTTTGTTGTCCTTTCACTGTTCATATTTTTGATCATCTTCTTTTTCTTAGATTAGTCCCTTTAATATTTCATTTAGCCTGGCTGGTATAGCTCAGTGGACTGAGCGTCTGCCTGCAAACCAAAGGGTCACCGGTTTGATTCCCCAGTCAGGGCACATGCCTGGGTTGCAGGCCAGGTCCCTAGTAGGGGACATGTGAAAGGCAACGACACACTGATGCTTCCCTCCCTCTCTTTCTCTCTCCCTTCCCCTCTGTCTAAAAATAAAATTAAAATCTTTTAAAAAGTTCATTTAATAAGGGTTTGCTGATGATGAACTCCTTCAACTTTACTTTATCTGGGAAGCACTTTGTCTGCCCTTCCATTCTAAATGATAGCTTTGCTGGATAGAGTAATCTTGGACATAGGCCCTTGTCTTTCATGACTTTGAATACTTCTTTCCAGCCCCTTCTTGCCTGTAAGGTTTCTTTTGTGAAATCAGCTGAGAGTCTTATGGGAACTCCTTTGTAGGTAACTGTCTCCTTTTCTCTTACTGCTTTTAAGATTCTCTCCTTATCTTTAATCTTGGGTAATGTAATGATGATGTGCCTTGGTGTGTGCTTCCTTCGGTCCAACTTCTTTGGGACTCTCTGAACTTCCTGGACTTCCTGGAAGTCTATTTCCTTTGCCAGATTGGGGAGGTTCTCCTTCAGCATTTTTTTCAAATAAGTTTTCCATTTCTTACTCTTCCTCTTCTCCTTCTGGCATCCCTATGATTCGGATGTTGGAACAGTTTAAAGTTGTCCCAGAGGTTCCTCAGCCTCTCCTCATTTTTTTGAATTCTTGTTTCTTCATTCTGTTGTGGCTGAATGTTTATTTCTTCTTTCTGCTCCAAATCGTTGACTTGAGTCCTGGTTTCCTTCCCTTCACTGTTGGTTCCCTGTATATTTTGTTTTATTTCACTTTGCATAGCCTTCACTTTTCCCTCCATATTGTGACCATACTCAACCATTTCTGTGAGCATCCAGATTACCAGTGTTTTGAACTCTGCATCTGTTAGGTTGGCTATTTCTTCATTGCTTAGTTCTGTTTTTGGAGCTTTGATCTGTTCTTTCCTTTGGGCCATATATACTTTTTTTGTCTCCATAAGCCTATTACTTTGCGAGGAGTGACACCTTAAGTGTTCACCAGGGTGGGGCAACCAATATCACTGCCTTGTAGCACTATATTGGGAGAGGGGTCTGAGATGGAACAGTGCCACTTGGCCAGCTCTCAGTCACTTCCTCTGCCACCCACAAGCAAATTGGGCCCTTTTGGGGCTGATTCCCAGGTGGGTGGGTTTGTGTACATTCTAGGACCCTGCGACCTCTCCAATGAACTCCTCTGTGAGACTGGCAGTTTCTCCTGCTGCCACAAACCCCACAGGTTTTTACCGGTAGGGGTTTTCAGGCTTTCTTTTCCCGCTCTGGAACCCTGGGTTGTACAGTCTGTCTCACTCCCCAGTTGTTCTTCGCAGTTTATCTGCACGCAAATGTGGGACCACCCGGTCTACCAGCCGCTGCCTTGCCACATGACCTGTCCACCTCAGTTGCCCTTCTCCACCCCTCCTACCAGTCTGGATGAATGTTTCTTCTTTAACTCTTTGGTTGTTGGACTTCCATACAGTTCGGTTTTCTGGCAGTTCTGGTTGTTTTTTGTTTTTAAATTTGTTGTCCTTCTTTTGGTTGTGCGAGGAGACAAAGTATGTCTACCTATGCCTCCTCCTTAGCCAGAGGCAGTCACATATTCTTTTGGGCCCCTGTGGTTGGGAAAGTCAGTTTATTTATGTAGGACAAGGGGCAATATTTAAATAGATGGATATGCCTTTAGGAAGGTCATTAACAAAAACATTCTAGAAACCACACCTACTCTACATGTTTTCTAATGCCCTGGATCTAATTAAATAGACATGTTTTTTGCTATTACAGGTAAGTTCACTTCTTTCAGTTTTTATTGCTCTCAGGATCTTAACACAAATAACCTAAAAATGCCTTCTTCCCTCCTCCCACCATTCCTGAAGAAATATTACTGGACTGAGAGTCACTAGACCCACATTCCATTGCCAGCTGTGCAGGTCACAGGCTGTGTGACCTCTAAGAAGTCACATTAACCTCCTAGATCTCGTGTTCTCATTAGTGTGAGGATTGGACCAGTATGCCCCTGAGGCCCCTTCTGCCTCTAAACGGTTATACGTTGGTCATCCTATAAGCTTATTATCCCTCACCCCCCCTTTTTTGTGTGTGAGAAAATGGAAGAGACTATTACTGCTTTCCTGTCTGATTCTTTTTCTTTTTCTCTCAAAAACAGGAGCGGCTTCAGCTGCGGGTCTTCTTTACCTGCCCACATGGGCGGCCGCTGTTTCTGGCTGTATACTCGCCCTCTTCACGGCATCCATGTGGCCTCTAGTGTTTGGACACCTTGTTAGCTCGGGGTCGAGCCCTGGGAGAACCATGACCATTGCCATGGTATTTTATCTCCTAGATCTATTTTTCTGTGCGTGGTGCACCGCTTTTAAATTTGTCCCAGGAGGTGTCTACGCTAGAGAAAGATCTGATTTGCTTTTGGGTAAGTACATTTGAAAGACCTGGATTAAAGTAATAATTACTGGATTCAGAAATACCCTTCAAGGCTGGGATTTAGCACTTTATATGACAAGTGGAAATAAATAGAATGATCTTGCATTTCTCATTAAAATGGAGTCTATTGATTTGAAAAAAAACTGGAGGAATGTCTAAGTTACTACTTAAAAACAGATTTCTCCCTTCATCTGAGTTTCAGTGATATCTATCACTAAAAGTCCTTTTAAGGAAATCAGTTGTGGAAAACAAGTTTAACTCATAATAAAGTATAAAAGAGGTTCTGTGTAAAACTTGTGTTACATGGAGTGCTGGGAAAGGGTATGACAATGATGCTCACATTGCTACTTCACTGGGAGGTTTACAAATATGTATAAAGGAATTGTGATTTTTTTTTTGTTCTCCTGAATTTTATCTATGATTTTTATTTACTGTATTTTTACCTATAAGACATATTTTGCAGACATGAATCTTAGTGTAAATGATAAATTCCCAAATCATAGAATAAACACACTTTTCATTTCCATGGTTATGAACATATATACCAAAATTAAAGTTTTAGAAACTCATCTTGGTTTTTAATGCTTTAAAAGTTGCCTGCTGGCAGTAATGAAAATGCCAATGTATAACATACAAATCAGATATCGCTTATCATTTTAGTTTAAGTAAACCGTATCAGATGATTCCAGGATAAAATCTTTAGAAAGTGGGGAGCCAAAATATATCAGGAGGGGATTCAGTTCTTGTTGGTTCATGCTTTCTTTTTTCCATTTCTTCATTTATTCGTTAAAAAAAATTATTGCACTGCACCTCCTGTGTTCCAGGCAAAGTGTTGGGTGCTGGAGATTTAAGAGATGTAGTGTCCTTGCCCACCTGAAGCTTCAGTGTAGTGCGGGAAATGCCATGCATTAAATCAGACAAGTACTTGTGGAATTCCAGTGAGGGGAGTGCTGCACCCAAGTCCAGGCTTGTAGTTGAGTTTCTTTGTGGTCCTCACTTGTGTCCTTGGTATACACCCAACTACTCTGCACATTTTCACATAAATTTTTCTGTTCCACGAGCTAGACATCTGTCAAGATAGGCTGATTTAGAAGATATATTTTTAAATTACATAAAATATTTAACATGACTTTTGAGAATTTGATATTTCTGGCAACTCCCAAGCTGTCATCTGATTAGAGACAAAAACCATCGCTGCATTTCCTCTGCGGTAATCTTGGCTTTGCGAACTTGGTATCTCTTCTGGTTTCTTTCAGGTGTGTGTGCTCTGTCCTGCTCTGTCTTCCTGTCCAATGCCCTGCTTTTTCCTTACTCCAGCTTGCTTAGGGGTCTGCCATGTGGACAAAACAAATGAAAGTAAGAGTCATTCTAAGCATGTTTATTTCTTTAGAGTGTTACGAATGGTGTGCTTTTGAGTGCCTTCTTAACCAAGTTTTTTTGGTTTTGTTTTCTGTTTGTTTTTTTAGTAAGAGTGGCGTTATATTGATAAACCCACAAAATTAAGAAATGTCGGTAATGTTCACGGTAGCCTTACTACAGTAGAACAAAATCTGCATTTAATCAGAAACTAGTTATAAATTTCTTGTCTGGGCCTTTCCTGCAATTTCCTGGAAATTACACGGAATTTTTTTTTTTTTTGGCTAAACCTTCAGCTAAAATTAACTTTTACTTGACGTTTCCTAATTTATGTATTGTTCAGTCATACCTCTGTTTCCATGCTTATTAGACCCCGTCTTAACACTGAAATGCGTTTTTCCCAATTGAGCTCCACCTTACTGACCCAGCTTATTGGCACAGGGAGTGTCCTAGCATGCATCCTCTGTGAGGGGCCTGCCCCCAGAACACCCCCATCCCAGGCCAGAATTATTGCCACAAACACGGCCATGCTGAGAACCTACAAAGCCTCTTCTGGCTCCTCATCTTGGTGCCCACGTAACCCATTCAGTGGAGAAGACGGAACCCCGAAGGCCATGCAGAAGTCTCCCTTCTCTTGAGCTCCACCCTCCTTTGCCCAGCCAACAGTGATGTGCACTCTCAGCAATCTAACAACAAGGAAACACTCAGAAAATTGAAAAAAATCCATTGGGATTCTGCATTGCCAATTGCCTATGATCAACCCAATGATCAAAAGTGCGCTACTAAAATAACGGTTAGGTACTGAGATAAATTCACGTAACTGAATTTTCGGGGTGTGCCTGTTTAATTGAAACCTTGGCTCCTGGAATTTGTCATTGGAAGGATTTTTGGATTAAACGTAATGTAGATTAATATATTCTCTCTCTTTTAATAGGGACAGTGATGGTAATTCTTGGGCTGAATGTGCTATTTGGTCCTAAGAAAGGTCTTGACTTTCTTCTTCAGACAAAAAACAGCCCTAAAGTGCTTTTCAGGAAGAGTGAAGAATACATGAAACTTTGTAAGTATGGTTTTGCTTTCTTTTCTAAAAGCGTTTATTAAAAATAAAAACCTTCAAAACACATATGAAATTAGAGTATAGTGAACTCTCTATACTTTTTACCCTGTTCCAACAATTGTTAACCATTTTACAAGTTATTAACAGCTACCTTCCCTACTTGTTTTTAGTGAAATGCTTTAAGCAGGGGTGTCCAACCTTTTGGCATCTCTGAGCCACACTGGAAGAAGAAGAGTTGTCTTGGGCCACACATTAAAAACATTGTGACATGCAATCACACACAAAAGAATCTCATAATGTTTTAAGTAAATTTACAATTTTGTGTTGGGACGCGTTCACAGCCTTCCAGGGCTGCATGTGGCCCGTGGGCTGCAGGTTGGACACCCTGCAGCAAATCTCTGATATCATGTTATTTCAGCCATAAATACTGTGTGTTAGTTTTGTTTCACTTCTAACATAGATAAGATGATTTTAACAGGTAAAAATTTCCAAAATACTTTCATAGTCGAGACTGTTTATTTTATTTCTTGCTCTCCTGTTCAGGAGATTAAATATGTTAACTTTTGGACTACTGATGAACTAGAAACTCAAACATGAAATAAGTTTACTACTAAATTAACTGGATTAAATACATATTTATTGAATGTATAAAATTTGCAGGTAGCCGATTAGGATACAATAGATTTCATAACTACATAGCATTATGTAGATTTAAAGACATGTAAAAACTGATTTCCATCCTCAATAAGTTGATAGTTTTCTAAAGAAGACAAAATATTGTAGAGCAAAAGAGACAGAAAACAAGAAGCTAAATAAAATTTCAATATATTTCTGAAAAAAGTGTCACAAAGCAGTAAGACCATTATATAAAAACCTGAATATGTGTTCTATCATAGTTTGAAAAAACTATTTTAAAATTTAAGGGGTTTAAAATTTAAGTAGTCTTTTCGTGTTCCTAGGTTTCATTTGTGTTCCATGAAACCAGGGTCTGGTAGTGTTTGCCTTTTTAAGGTTTGTTTTTAAGACCGACAGCCTTTGTCTTTCAAAAAATTTATTATTATTAAGAACCATAATTCCTTAATTGATTCATCAAGTCAAGGCACTTGGAACAGTTTACTTACAAAGTTTTTCAGACAGTTTTATGTGTTTTTAAGAAATATGCTTTATTTTTTATAACCATTTTAAGTTTATAGTAAAATTGAGCAGAAAGTACAGAGGTTTCCCACATACCCTCTGACCTCACAGACACGCGGCCTCCCCTGCTGTCCACCGCCCGCTGGAGTGGTGCGTTCATTACCACTGATGACCACACAGATGCATGGCTCTCACCCAGCATCCGTAGTTTCCATTAGAACTCACTCTCTGTGTTGTAGGGTCTGTGGGTTTGGACAAATGTTTGAGATGTATCCACCATTATAGTCTCATACAGAGTAGTTTTGCTACCTAAACATTCCTTGCCCTCCACTTACTCATTCTTCCCTCTCTCCTCCAAACTCCTTGCAACCACTGTCTCCATTGTTTTGCCTTTTCTAGAATGGCAGTCTTTGACTTTGAACTTCAAAGTTTAATCTATTTTAATTGCAATTTCTTATGTATTATGATTTATTGCTATCCTCTTCCTTTTCTTTTTCTATTTTCTGCAGGTATATTTTTCCTTGTTTATATTCTTGCTTTCTTTGGCATTGATTGGGTTTTTTATTTATCCCTTACTTCCCCACTTCTTTTTCTAGTTTGGAAATTATTCCTTTTATTTCTGTTTTATCAGTAGTTTCTTTTTTTTTTTTCCCCTCAGCACTTAAAGATAGTCCCATCATCTTGCTTTTATTATTGCTGATGAGAAGTCAGCTGTCAGTGTAATTTTTGCTCCTTCGAAGGTAATCTGTCTTTTCTCTCTGGCAGCTATCGGTGTTCTCCAGTTTCATTGTGACATATCTAGATATAGATTTTTCTTTCCCCACCCCATCCAGCACTCAGCTTGCCTGGGAGTCTCTGGGGCTTTCTAAGTCTAAGGGTTATGTCTTTTATCAATTCTGGAAAATTCTCAGCATTATTTCTGCAAATACTGCCTCTTTCTCCTTCTTTCTCTTGTTTTTAATCCTGACATTATTTCTCTTCTTTCCTTTTTGACAGTAATTAGATATGTGTTGAACCTTCTTATTCTCTTCCCTATGTTTCTTAACTTCTTTCGTATTCTTTACCTTTGTTTTTAAGCTATCCTTAAATCTCTAAATCACTAAATCTCTATTCAGCTTTGTCTAATCTGCTGTTTATCTTGTCTGCTGAGTTTCTATTTCCAATTGTGGTTATCATTTAATTTTATTTCTAGAAGTCTATTGTTTTATCCACAACTTTTCCTGATCATTGATTTAGTTTCATGTTCCTCAGTCATACTTTGAATGCCCCCTTTTATTTCTCTAAACATGTTAAACATCTATTTTATATTCTGATTCTCAAAGTTCAACATCTGAAGTGTTTGTGGGCTTGATTCTTCAGGGTGTTTTTCGCCTGCTTGTTCCTACTCATGGAGAGTTGCTTCCTGTACCTGTTTATGATTTATTTTTACTTTAAGCTCATGGTCGCTGGAATATTTTATGGAAGATTCTTTGAAACCTAGTTTTAAAGTACAGGTTATGTTGGTAGGTCACACGTGAAAGTTAACCCAGGAATTAGACATTTCCCCTTTGCACAACATCCTTGATTAATAGGTTCACTAATTTCA
This sequence comes from Mormoops blainvillei, assembly GCA_004026545.1. NCBI lineage: Eukaryota > Metazoa > Chordata > Mammalia > Chiroptera > Mormoopidae > Mormoops > Mormoops blainvillei. The sequence goes on along the minus strand of PVJD01002585.1, from coordinate 125,848 downwards.
TGAAAATTATTTTAAGCAAACTTACTTTCTTTTAAACAAGTATCTTTTCTTTCTGTTTAGTTTTGTGGCTGCTTGTTGGTGTGGGGTTATTAGGATTAGGACTACGGCATAAAACCTATGAGAGGAAATTGGGCAAAAGCGTAAGTAATTAAAAATCTTAATATGGCTTTACATGATGTGTATGTATATGCATTCATCTGTACCCTTCACCATTATGACTGATCTCTAGATCTGGATCTAATGACTTCAGGGCCCTGTATCTCTCTGTAACCCTTAGGTCAGAGGCAATGATCACATAGTAGAATTATTTTATGAAGTTGGGTTGGTTCTTGGGGTAGTATACACACACATATAGTAGAGGCAAACTGCTCATGATTTTAATATGTGAAGTTATTTTTGTCACCCTATGAGTTAACATATCTAAACTATGAAATAAAGAACTATTTCACGATGGGCTTTTTTTTTACTGCCTGGTAGATGTTACTAAAAACAATGATGTGAGGTTCTTTGTCTTAAGAAGAACCTTCCAGGCAATTCTTGATTTTGCAGGTTTAAGGTAACTCGTGTATTGATGAGTTGTGGAAGTTTCCTTGCCTCTTTCTTTTAAGTCTTGCTCTCTACAATTTTAGACATTTTATTGTCCCTTTCTCTGCTAGAAAAGTGGGCAGGAGTAAGTCACTGCAATGTTAAGCTTTCTATCTGCCCTGGTAATGCCGGTAGTGTTACAGTTTTGGGTAAAATAGAATTTACAGGTTAACTTTGGATTTTAGCAATCTGCATTGCCAGGCAAATTTTTCATATTAAATATAAAGCTGTACTGAAGATGCAAGCTGTGCTTTTGTTGTTGACCTGGGCGTTCTTAGCACCTCATGGGGTGCTTGGCACATGGTCAGACTCAGTAACCATTCCTTAATTAAGTAAATAACTTACTACGTGATCTGTTTCTTTTTCCCTTTATTTATTCATCATTATTACTGCAAATAATGCCAGTCAGAAGAGGATACATCATATCAGGGATTCTTTTTTTAAAGTATATTTTATTGATTATGCTATTACAGTTGTCCCATTTTTTTCTCTCCTTTTCTTCCCCTCCGCCCTGCATCCCCCTCCCACCAGCGTTGCCCCACTTAGTTCATGTCCATGGGCAGAGGCAGATTAAGGTCGGTTGAGGTCCTGGGTGCAGAAGAAAATATTGGGCCCCTTAAAAAAAGAGAGAGACAGGGAAAATAAAAATACATGCCTTCAGAAGTCGGGGCCCAGGGCGCGCGCCTGGTGCGCTCGCTGTTAAATCCACTTCTGTCCATGGGTCATACATATAAGTTCTTTGGCTTCTCCCTTTCCTATACTGTTCTTAACCTCCTCCCATCTATTTTGTACCTACCATTTATGCTTCTTATTCCCTGTACCTTTTCCCCCATTCTCCACCCTCCCCATTACCGCTGATAACCCTTCATGTGATCTCCATTTCTGTGATTCTGTTCCTGTTCTAGTTGTTTGCTTAGTTTTTTTTTTTTAAGGTTCAGTTTTTGATAGTTGTGAATGTTGTCATTTTGCTGTTCATAGTTTTGATCTTCTTCTTTTTCTTAGATAGGTCCCTTTAACATTTCCTAAAATAAGGGCTTGGTGATGATGAACTCCTTTAACTTGACCTTATCTGGGAAGCACTTTATCTGCCCTTCCCTTCTGAATGATAGCTTTGCTGGATAGAGTAATCTTGGATGTAGGTCCTTGCCTTTCATGACTTTGAATACTTCTTTTCAGCCCCTTCTTGCCTGCAAAGTTTCTTTTGAGAAATCAGCTGATAGTCTTATGGGAACTCCTTTGTAGGTAACTGTCTCCTTTTCTTGCTGCTTTTAAGATTCTCTCCTTATTTTTAATCTTGGGTAATGTAATGATGATGTACCTTGGTGTGTGCTTCCTTGGGTCCAACTTCTTTGGGACCTTCTGAGTGTCCTAGGCTTCCTGGAAGCCTATTTCCTTTGCCAGATTGGGGGAAGTTCTCCTTCATTATTTGTTCAAATAAGTTTTTCATGTCTTGCTCTTCCTCTTCTCCTTCTGGCACCCCTATGATTCAGATGTTGGAACAGTTTAAAATTGTTCTAGGGATTCCTCAGCCTCTCCTCATTTTTTTTTGAATTCTTGTTTCTTCTGTTCTGGTCGAATGTTTATTTCTTCCTTCTGCTCCAAATTGTTGAGTTGAGTCCTGGTTCATATAAGGGATCCTACTCAAAGGAGATATTTCAGTTGGATTTAGTTCCTGTTCTTTTGTTCGTTCATTCATTCATTTGACAAATCTTTATTGAATTTCTCTTTTGTTCCTGGTGAGAGAGATTTGGAGGTAAACAGGTTGGACAAGATGCCTGCTTTCACAGAGTTTACATTCTAGTAAAGGAAGAAGACAGTATTCAGAGGAACAAATAAGGAATCACGGATAACTTCTGATTTTTTGGCTTAAGCAGCTGGATGGAGGGAGGTCGCATTTACTGAGATTGGAAGAATTAGGGAATACCAGGTTTTGGAGTGATAAAATCCAGAGTTAATTATATAGTTTTATGAAGAGGGATAGTTTGCCAAATATAATCATGCCTTTTGAAATCTCTGTTGATGGTTTCATTCTCTTTATATGGCGTTCACTAAATTGAATAATCTTACTTGTGTAAAGATGAAATGCCCCGCTCACTGCTGGTGGCACAATGAGCTGTTTGTGTTGAGTAATGGTCCTGTTATGTCTAGAGGTAGCTACTTAATCTTCTTCCAGTTGGAGCTTGTATGGTCTCCTTTGAGTTGGTTTTCGGTTGTGGTGATGGATTTGTTCTCACCCAGCCATACTCTTTCACAGGACCCCTGTTGCAGATCAGAAGGCATTAGTTTGCGATGGATGGGTAGGGCTGCGCAGTATAGTCTCTGACTGAGCCCGTGGACCCAAAAGAGGAACTCTCAAAGGGGCTGTGCTCCTGAGCCTTGGCCTTGCCAGGACAATAGCGGAATAACACCATTTATAACTTGGTTAGAATCGGCACACCACTTTACAAATAAGTTAAAGGACTCTACCTATCCCTCTGTGCTCTCATTCTCCTCCAGGGCAAGGGAAACCTCTCTCCTGATTATGGTATTTATCCTTTTCATGCATTTCTTTATATTGTTATGATAGATTATATATCCCCAGACACCATTGTTTTTCCATGTTTTTAACTTTATCTAAAAGACATATCTGACATATACATTTTGCAACTTTTTTACTTAAAATCATCTTTGTGAGATTCATCCATATGGAAATATGTAGCCTCAACTCATTTATTAGCATTGTGTAGTATTTCATTGTGTGCACATGATGCAATTTATTTACTTGTTTTCCTATTGAAACAACAGCTAAATTGTTTCTAAATTTTTGCTATTATAAGCAGTGCTTATTGCAAATGCTCACTTTCCAAACATTCCTTCTAACTTCTAAACTTAAGTTAGAAGTTCACAGATGATGATGAGAATACCATATAGCAAATATCTCCTTATTTTTATGAATTAAATTTGAGCAAATGCCTAAAAAACCCTTTGCTGAAATAGACAGAGGTGGCAAACCTCTGAAATAGACAGAGGTGGCAAAACCTGGGTCGTCAGGCCTGCCGTGGTTTACAGCTGCCTAAATCACCATCAAAGCTTCCTCAGGCACCAACCACGGAGGTCTCCGCCGCCATCTGGCCATTCAGGTTTGGCTACGACAACGAAGGATGGCCTAGTCTAGAAAGATCAGCTCAACTGCTCAATGAAACAGGTAAGTCTTATGGGAGTTAGTTTTAGGTTTTGAGAAACTACTATTGTTACTTTTATTTTGAGCCAGATTGTAAGTAACAGGAGGGGGGTTTGTTGGTTTATAAACTAATCTCTTGAAAAGGTTGAGAGCAATTAATTCAGTTGATTGTGAACAAAGTCTCGCACTGGGTATCTACAGGGGATTCTTGTCATGCCTTTGCTCTTACAGATGCCCCTGTTGGTGGCTCCTGTCACTTGGGAACTCCCTTTGGGGACAAGAAAACTGTTGTGTTAAAAGGCAGCATGGGTCAGGGTGATGCTTGTTAGTGAAGCAAATTGTTTTCAAGAGCCTAAGGGGCAATTTTTAAGATTCCATGTTTGAGGGAGCTCATCTTTGCATGAACATCCTTGAAAATATGGGGACATTTGGTTCGTAGATCAACTGCATGGAGGGGGGAGCAAGACACGTAAACGGATGAACTGTTCTGGTTATCCCTAACGGTCAACATGTCTCCTGGAAAACTGCGGAGGGCCCTTCGGTCCCGGTCACAGGCCTCCGGGCACACCTGGGCAGAGTCTGGAAAAGCCCATACGCTTACTTCTGGGCCAGTACCATGGAGGTATTTGCCCAAGAATAAAACACTATTGGGCACCACCCTCTTGTTTCTGAACATACATTTGGAATTTAAAAAAAGGCATTAAGCTTATTTGAGATTTGGGGAATGATGTTAATAATATTTGAAAATTTAGGAAAGTTGTTTTTTTATCCTTTCTTGCATTTGCTTAAGGTGTCCCATTATTTTATGACATTCTAAACATGGGGAAATTCCCTTATAGCTCAAATTTGGTCTACTTCACTTTCATGTCTCATCAGGAATTTGGTTTTGATTTGTGAGTGGAGGCAAAGGGTTCAAGAACAAAGTTTTACCAGCTGCTTTGCATTGCTGTGGTTAATTGCTCTGTGCATGGTTTTTTTTCTGAACAGGTGCAGATTTCATAACAATTTTGGAGAGTGATGCGTCTAAGCCCTTTATTGGGAACAATGACTTAACCATGTGGTTAGGAGAGAAGTTGGGTTTCTATACTGATTTTGGTCCAAGCGCAAGGGATCACACTTGGGGGTGAGTGTGCCTTGGGAACTAATCCTGAACATGACCCTGAAAGACTAGGCAGTGTAGGCTTGGAATGGAACGTTGAGCTTGGTATAACTTAGTCCTGTGCCTGTGCCCCAGTGATGCTTCTTGGGGGATGAAGAGGCACTGAAGATATGCATATCCCATAATTGTTTTAATGGTTCCCCTGTTACTGGATATTTTCAATTTCCCGTTATAAACTATTCAGCACAGGTGCTGAGGTTACAACAGTAAGCATATCTGACCTGGACATGGTCCTCGTGGAGTTTACATTATAGGGTGAAGAGACAGAAAACAAACATGTACACAAAGAAATAAATACGAGCATTTGAGATAGTGATCACACGTCATGTAGAAAAGGAAACAAGCTATCGAGAGACAAAGCGACTCAGTGGGCAGGGGCAGCGGGGATGCTAATGTAGGTAGAACGGGCCAGGAAGGTCGCTGTAAAGCCGCATAGTGAGGAAACCTAGGGCGCAGGCAGGGGAAGAGCTGAGGGAAGGAGTCACCAGGGCGAGGCAGGACCCAGTTTGGCGTCCCCGAAGCGCAGAGACTGAGGGAGAACTGATAAAAAATGAGGCCCCGGGTGGGCACCTGACCTTAAAGAACCCATCATCCATGCTTAGGACTTGACCTCATTCGGCTGTGATGGGAAGCCATTGGAGGATTTAAACATAAGAGCAAACTGATCTGATTTACATTTTTAAAAGCTTATTCTAGCTGGTCTTGGAAGAACAGAATGTCAGGGGCACGTGTGGGAGCATGGAGAGGTGATAGTTTGGGTGTCAGGGGCCCAGAAGTGAAGAGTCAAGGGCAACGTGTAGGTTTTTGACCTGAACACCTGATAGATAGGAGATGATGCCATTGAATGGCATTGGCATGGCCAAGAGAGTAGCAGGATTATGCTAAGTTTGAGATGCCCCTGGACAGACAAGTGACACCTAGTAAGCAATTGTGCGTAGCCTGAAGAGCTGAGGAGGGCAAGACAGGCTGAACAGGTGAATCCAGTTACCATCAGTGGAGATAGTCCCATGGAGGGGACTCTGTGCGGGAGCTGGAGAGAGAATGAGTGTAGCCGGGCAAGAGAAGCCCACTGCGGTCTGAGCGCTACTCATCCTTTTCAGAGTCCTTTGACTTAGACTAAGATAGAACATACTTTCACATCTTTATTGGAAGCGTTTTAATTTCTAATTTTGTAAATTGTTACTTTGTGTCCTTGCTGGCAAGATCATATATTTCCAAATGAGTTGATTAATATTAGAATTGTGTATGCAAATATGTTGCCAAAGTAACAATGCAAATAAAATGGATTTTGTGTATTACTAATTCTTCCCATTTCAGGTCTCCATAGCACTTACCAAAACAGAGCTGATAAAACTCTTTTATCATAGTTTGTTAGGGACACAGTGAGAAATGCTAAATAACAGAGATCCGAAACAACAAGCAGACTACCACATAAGCCTCTGCCACATTATTGCTCTGAATACCCCTCGGGGGATGCTTGAAGTGCGTCATGCCCATTTTTAACACATTTTCTTAGTTCTGTCTGCATGATATGGCCAAACCAACGATGACATTTCTTTTCATTCACATACAGGATTATGGTTTTGTCAAGATACCCTATTGTGAAATCGGAGCATCACCTTCTTCCGTCACCAGAGGGCGAGATTGCACCAGCCATAACCCTGACTGTAAACATCACGGACAAACTGGTGGATTTTGTTGTGACACACTTTGGGAATCACGAGTGGGTTTCTTTGGTCTATATAACACGAGTGGGTTTCTTAGGTCTATATTACTTTGATTTCTGTGCAATGACCTATTTTACTTTCTTCTTTTTTTTTCTCCCACAGTATTTTTGCCTGTGCGATTGCTTTTAAAAATCAAGCTTAGAAACATTTGAGATGCAGGCAGTACTTAGTGATGGTACAAGGTTACAATGATGCTTGTGTTAGCCAACTGTTACCGAGCAGGTGCTGTGCTAAGTGCATTAATGCATTTAATCTTCACTTTGTACAAAGTAAATACTATTATAGCTCTATGTTAAAGATAAACAAGATAGGTTGAGAGAGGTTACATGACTTGTCCAACCAAGGTCATACGGCTAGGAATTGGGTAGACCCAACTCAGAGCCTGCAAGTCCTTGGAACGACAGGGTAACCTGGACTGTAGAAAAATGAAATCCCCTCTTCCAACAGGGTTACGGCAATTGGAAGTACTGTTGGGATTTGAGAGTACTAAATGATCTTCCTTTTCTCCTCATATTTTCACAATCAACTGATACAAAGGCAGAGGAGTCTGGCAGGGAGATGAAAATATCACTTTTAATTCTGCTAAGACTATTCGGACAACATGACTTAAGGGCGTCCATATGGACCTGCTAATATATCTGCCAGTGATGCGTGAAACCGACTCCCCTCAACAGCAGGCCCACCCAGCAGGGGCAGAGTCTGCCTGTTGAGCTCTCACCTGGGTGGAGAGAATAAGCCAGAAAACACTGTTTGCAAATGAGCAGTTTTCAAGAAGAGAGAGGAAGGACTTGAGACAAGCCTTCCCAGTTAATTCTTCTAAACTTCATTAATTATAGAAATCTTCCCCAAAAGAAAACAGTGGAGAGAGAGAGGCCCAGATGGTTTTCTCAGAAAGTCCCTCTACAAGGAGACATGAGGAGTGGGGAATGAGTTTTATCCCCCAAAATAACATTCACAACTAGTGGCTTAGTACTGAATAAGTCATGAATAATACCAAGAATATATTGTAAAAGCAGAGATAAGGGCATATCATTGACACTACTATAGTAAACTTTCTGTGATAATAATAGAAAGCACTGGCGTAAAGTGCTAAGTGCTACGAAATAGGGCACACGGGTTCTGTTCACGTTCATAACATGAGGCCACAGAACGTTAAAGTGACATATGGAACATTAAAAAAACAACATTGTCATACCACCGTTTACCTAAACAGGACTAATGGATCTGCTACCCTTATTTTCCTGGTCACCTAACTTTTTCTCACAGTATTATGGGGATCTGCGAAAGCACGTTTGCATATTTTCTGAAATAAGTCAGAGCATAAGTAATATAAACGAATCACGAGATCTGTTCACTAATCAGACTCTTTGTTGCCTCTTTCAAAATAAGAAGGGCCTTTGGAAGATGGATGATATAGATGGTCCATATCTCTTTAAAAAGCTGTTTGAAGAAATGCCTTCTGTTTCTTCCAGTAATTTTCATGTAGCAAGTACAGGCCTTCCGAAATCATTCCACTGACCTTAAGTAGCACTGAAATTGGGTTTATCTTTTTCTATTTTAAGCACTTTCGTGTTAAAAAAAAAAAGATTGCAAGGTTTTAACCCAAGAAGCAGTTAAATCTGCTCCTTCCCTCCCCAACCCAGCCCCTTCAACTCCCTCCAAGCTCCTCTGTAGTGTAAAGAATGGATTTGAAGGGAAGACAGGACTGAAAGACAGTGCTCAGACTGTGTTGGAAGAATAGCCTTGTCTAACTTTCTATCAACCACTTCTTTAAAGCTCTCTGAATAACACCATAGCCTTTACTTGCTACCTTACTCACTTGATTTAATAATAATGACAACAACCTCAATAGCAATAATAGCTAATCTTTATTGAGGAGATGTAACTTGAGGGAGGGAGACAGTGTGGTTTGATGGTCAAGAGCATAGAGTTCCGAAACCTAGAATCAGGCAGTCTGGTTTGAATCCTAATTCATGGTATATCCTTCCCCAAGTTATTAACTAGCTCTCTCATCTGTAAATCAGGGGCAATAATCCTGCCTATTTCATAGGATTCTTGTGAGAATTAAATGAGATGTATTATCTCATGCAAAGTACATGAATACAGTACGTGCTCGATTAATGCTGGCTATTATTATTAAACCAGTTCAGACAACTCTAATGTAAAGGATGTTGGGCAGCTTAAAAAAGAATTCATTTATCAAACAGAAATCAAGCATCTGCTGTGTCTGAAACACAGTGCTAGGTGCAGTCTCTGTCCTCAGAGCCAAGCTTTTCTGTCCCTCCTTAGAAGCCCTGTCATGAACACTGTCACCTCCCAACAAGGGACATGAGAAAGTTCATGCTTCAGATAACTTGTGAAGCCATCGTTATATATGTTTGTCTTTGCTTTCCACAGTACTAAATACAAGACTCTTACTGTGAAAAATTTTTAGAGATTTCATTTTCTAGTGATTATGGCATACAAACATGAAATCATATTAGGAATGAAATGCAAAATGTGTGTGCATATTATTCGCTGATTCAACAAGATTTTGAAAATTACTGCCTATGCAAATATCTCTTTACAACTAATAAATAGGAAATAGCAGCATTTCTTAGAAGTCGTTTATGTACACACCATTTTTTTATTCAATTTTAGTTAATTAGCTAGGCCACTAGTTAATCACCATTGATTTTTTCTCTCATTTATAACACACATAAACGTACGCACAGGAAATAGCACAGAACCTGTAGTCTGAAGACCTGTGTTCTAATTTTGGTTCTAGTGTAATATAACCTTGGTGAGTTTCAGATTACTTGTCACTGAAAATTGGATACAATTTTCTTTTCTAGCCCACATTGTAAGATTATTGGGCTAAACAAATATTAACAGATCACAAAACATGTATATGTTCTCTCTCTCTCATTGCCTTATGTCTATACATAGACTTTCTGTTGTTATTATTATCATTGGGTAATGTTTATCTCCTGCAAAAATGTAAAACCAAATTCATAGATTATTTTCTAATAATATATTGCTGAAATATATTTGTATAAACACTCTGTGCTGCAGTCACTTTGGAATTGTCCATACTTGGATTTGAATCCTGGTGCCATGTATCACAAGAACTTAATGGATTACTTCCCAACATGTTAGAAGGGTCAAAGGAACAGATAAGAAATGCTAAGGCACTGAGACGCAAGTAACTGCGGGGAATCATTAGCGTTCTCAGTACTCTCAGAGTGAGAGCTGGAACCAGGGGCCACTGGGTATGAGGAACGCAGCTACTGCCAGGGGGACTGGGGAAGAAATACCCTGGCTTCTCGCTCCTCTCACCTTTTCACCACCTCCTGGTGAAACGTAACTGGAAATCAGCAGACAGGGAGCCCAGGAGATGAAATCTGCAGGGGTCAGCTTCCCAGGGCACAGAAGGGCTGAGAATGGATCTGGGCTGGGGAGATGGAAAGTAGCCATAGATATGTTACTAAGTATCATTTAAAAATAGAGCTAACAGCCTGCCTCTCAGTTGTTATGAGAATTCGAATCAAAGATGTTAGGCAAATGGTCATTCTTTTCACTCTTTCATTTCTTGAGACACCTTTTAATAGTACTCAGCTGTCCACATATGCTTATCTAAGCTTAGTCCTGTCTTCCAATCCTACCTTAATGAGGTGCCTCCAATCTCCTCCATCCTCGGCGATCTCCATCTTCCTTCGCTGTTGCTTTTTTCTTAATCATATATTAGCTATCTTTCTCTGTAAATGTCTGTTTTGTTCTGTTGCCTGTTTGCTCCTGGACTCACCCCTGGCTTGTCTCCCTCCCATCCACACATCGTGGGGAACCACACTTCCCATCTGTTGCCTTCCTGCTGCTGTGTAGCCCATGGGAAGCGCTCTGAAGGCCGGAGGTCAGGGGGAGTGGAGAAGCCAGGGTATTTCTCATCCTCCCTCTCCGCTTTCTCCAGTTTTCTGGCAGCAAGTTAGTGTCCTCTGTGGTTCCAGCTCCTCCTTAGAGGACCCCAGCTCCTTCTGGGCAGCCTCCTCCTCCGTACACTGTCTCCTGCCAGTCAGGGCTGGCGCTGGCTGCTGGGCCTCCTTCTGCCGTCCCTCTGGCTCCGGAGGGGGTGCTGGTTTCTCCTTGTTGCAAAACTCCAGTTGCCTCACCGACTGCTGTTTGGCTTTCCGTCACCTAGGTAACCAGTTCCCTATATTAAATTTACTTTGAAACACATAGAGTGGTTTCAGTTTTCCTGGAATTTTCAAATATCATGTCCTTATTTCCCCCCCAAATAGACTGTAAACCACCCCAAAGCTTGATGTCCTTGCCTATTTATCTCAGTTATGCCCTAACAGTGCTTTGCATAATAAAAGTATCATGTTTAGCTACTTTTAGAAGGTGTTTGGTAGAGGGAGCTGGTAGGTTATATAAGTCTGGTGTGTTCTGGATTCTCCCTCTTACCAGGGCTGCTACTGCTGCTGCTTTTAAAAAAAGGGTTGTTGTGTTTTTTTTTTGACTACTAGTCTTTTGCTGTAATACTGATTACCAGGTCTCAGATGATTATGGATATAATCTCTTCTGATGAAAAAAAGTGCTGTTTGGGAATAGATATTTAAATCAATTCAACTCGATATGATTGGTGGGGAAAGATCGTGTTGTTCTCACATGATCTTTCAAAAAGTCAAAAGTTTGTCAGCCTGCTCAGCGGAAACACTTACCTTGGCCTTGTTTGACCCCATAACATTAAGACATTTGCTCAAACAGGAATTACTCTGGGTTTGTGCTCTACTTGAAGAAATTTTTATGGGAATTTAGGTGCCTGAGACTTTTTGAAACTTGTTTCACAAATACAAAAATAAAAAGTTACATTTTTGGTGTTTTTTAGAGATGACCTCGACAGGAAACTTCAGGCTATTGCTGTTTCAAAACTACTGAAAAGTAGCTCTGATCAAGTGGTATTTCTGGGATATATCACTTCAGCACCTGGTTCTAGAGATTATCGGCAGCTCATTGAACATGGCAATGTGAAGGTAACACAGTCTTGTAGGATTTGATTTATTAATTAATATGTTTGTTCTTTTTTTGTTTTTGTTTTTCTGATTTTTATTTTTAAAGAGATTTATTTATTTATTTATTTTTAGAGAGGGGAAGGGAGGGAGAAAGATAGGGAGAGCAACATCGATGTGTGGTTGCCTCTTGCATGCCCTCAACTGGAGACCTGGCCTGCAACCCAGGCATGTGCCCTGACTGGGAATTGAACCAGAGACCCTTTGGTTTGCCGGCCAGCACTCAATCCGCTGAGCCACGCTAGCCAGGGCAATATGTTTGTTCTTCATGTAAATATAAACTTACTCATCAATTTAATATGTATTCTAATGATCTACTGCTGCATAGAAAGCCACCTAGAAATGTACTGGCACTAAACAACAGCCATCATGTTTGCTTATGAATCTGCAGTTTGGACAGGGCTCAGAGGGCAGCTCACCTCAGTTCTACGCAGCTAAGGGCTCGCCTGGGGCCTGGGGGTTCACATTGCAGACGGATTACAAGTGGCAAGTTGGTGCTGGTCCAGTCGACTAGAAGCTCAACTGGGGCTTTAGGCTTGGGGGTCCTGGTTCCCCTCCGTGGAGTACTTGGGTTTCCTCCCTGCCTGATGGCTGGGTTCCAAGACTAAGTCTCCCAGGAGAACCAAGAAGAAGCTGTACTGCCTTGTATGACCTAACCGTAGAAGTCATATCGTGTGACTTCTGCCATTGTCACAGCATGCTCACATTCAAGTGAAAGTCTCATAAACCCCATTGAGGGGTATCGACATCACATTATAACAATACTGTATGGAAAGCGAGTTATTGTAGCCATATTTCAAAAATACATTCTGCCCCATTGTGAAAGTTAATTATGATGATGAGAGTAAAAAGAAAATGAAATGGCATACAGAGGGACTGGCTAATCAACCAGACAGGACCTCACTAAGTGACACTAAATTAGTCCTTACTGTTCAGGCATAAAACATTTGAGTTTCTCAGTGTACCCAGGTATAATCATGCTTTGGGGAGCGGACACACAGACCAAATCCTGGAGACTGATACATACACTAGAATGCTAACTGCATTAATTTATAAGGAGGAATATAAGTGTTGTGTTTAGGTAAGTCCTGTATAGATGTCTTGGTCCTTTACATTTTGTTTTTGACCTCATGGCTTGAGAGAATACCTGCAGAGAGAAAAGCTTATCCACCTTGTCAAATGCTTAAAAAGACAGAGGAGGGAGATGATGGCATGATGAGGGTTTCCTCCATCTGACAGAAAACACAATGTGACTTAAATAAAATAGAAGTGTATTTCTCTTCCTCCTTCCCTCCCTTCCTCTCCCCCCCACCCCACCCTTTCTTTCTTTTTTTTTTGGCTATGGAAGTGTAGTATTTCTTTATGTGAAAGTCAGCACTAGTAGGGTAAAATGGTGTCAGGAATATCCTCCTTCTATCTCGTGGCTCCACTTAACAAAGCCTCCATTCCCGAGTTTGCCTCTTGATCCAAGATGGCAGCTCTCGTGTACTGGTCAGCAAGATGGAGTGGAAGGGATCAAGAAGGGGCCAAGAGCACATGCAAGTTATCTCTATTGGGGAATTCCAAGAAACTGACCTCCAACACTTGTACTTACATTTCATTGGCTGGAATTTAGTTTTTGGCCACATCTTGATGTACACTCACAGGGGTGTCCAACCTGCGGCCTGTGGGCCACATGCACCCCAGGATGGCTGTGAATGCGGCCCAACACAAAATCATAAATTTACTTAAAACATTATGAGATTTTGTGTGTGTGTGATTACATGTCACAATGTATTTAATGTGTGGCCCAAGACAACTCTTCTTCTTCCAGTGTGGCCCAGAGATGCCAAAAGGTTGGACGCCCCTGATACAGGGAGTCGGGATGTGCAATATTTAACCTTGATATACCCGTAGACCCAGCTAAAAGTCCTGCAATTTTAGAAGAAGAGCAAGGCAATTATTGGGGAGCTGATTTAATATCTGGCATAGTGGATAAAGCAGAAAGTGGAGTCAAGATGGACTCCTGATTTCGGCTTCAGTCAGAGGGTTTATGATGACACTATTACAGAGAATAATAAGGAAGAAGAGCTTTACAAAGAAGATGACCAGTTCAGCTTTAGGCTGAGTTGAGGCATCTGTGGGATATTAGTAGGGCTGCCCAATAGGCAGCTGGATATATGGATCTGGAATTGAGAAGCGTAGTCGGGACTAGAGATTAGATTAAGGAGTCACCACCCCCTTGGTGATCCTTGAAACCATGGAAGTGGATGATATTGTTTATGGAATTACAGAAGTGCGAAGGGAAGACCAAGGACAACCCCTGATTTAACGTGGCCATCACGTGATACCTGAGGGGAGAGAAGGGAGATTATCTCAGAAAAGAGGTTAAAGAGGGGCCCGAGAGTAAAAGGGAAACATGGAGAGTGTGGAGTCACAGAGGCTGCAACAGTTAGTTATCACTCTGTAACAAACCACTTCAAACCTAGCGGCTTAAAACAACAGTGGTTTAATAGTCTTATAATTTTGTGGGTTGACTTGGTGGTTTTCTATTTTGTTTTTGTTTTTTTTTTAATTCACTCCTGGTGTTGGCTGGCAGCTTGACTGTGGCCGGGGCCCTAGGATGGGCCCACTCTGGGGCCCTGCGGCTGACTACCGGATGAGCCTCTCTCTCCTACGGCCTCATCATTTATTAGCCTACATGGTGCTGCATTTACCAGTTGCATGTGACCTTGGAGCAAGTTACTTAACCTTCCTGGGCCTCGATGTCTGTATCTATAAAGTGGTGGTAGCAATATTTATTGTATTGTTATGGCTTGTTATGATGAAGTATAAGCAAATGTCTGCAAAGCCCTCAGTCTCGTATGTAAGAGGCACTCGATAAGTGGTAGCCACATATATGTATTATGTGTGTCTGGCTGTATGTAGAAAATCAAGTAAGATAAAAGTGTAAGTACATGGCCGATGAAGCACAAAAAAATGTTAGAAAAGGTGATATTTGGGAAGTCTAAGAAAATATTGCATCCTATAAGAGAGGGAATTCTGTATGTGTGTAAGGCATATGGGTAATGTTAGAGAAAAGGAATTTTTATTTTTATTTAATCCTCTCTTTGTTTCTACTATTAATGGTCAGAAGCTGTGTCAAGGTTGGTAGTGGATTCTTATATAGCTTTTCTCTATCAGCAAGTTTATTAATGCAGAGTGTTTTGGTCACAAATGCTTGGATGAACAGATTTTTCTCTTTAAGAAATGAGTATTTAAATCTGCGGTTTTAAAACTTGATAGCATCTTTTAAAAACCTAATAAAATAAAATGATAGTTAAGCATATTCACAGTTTATTATTCCCAATATATACAGCTGAATGAGTAAATTTTTATGTCTTCCCAAGGCAAACTAGAGCAGTCATTTTTTTACTTATCTGCCTTTTTAATCACTAAAATTTTTGTTTAAAATTTATTACAATTTTTATGTATACTAAAGGCATATATATGTGTGTGTGTGATATAAAATAGTAAAGATTAACAAGCATCTATATGTGTACCACCAAGCTTATGAAAAAAATTAAGAAATAGACAATAAATTGTGGTGTATTCTTTTAGTGATTTAAAAATGTTCTAAATTAAATTTTAATAGTAGAATTGAGAAATGATAAAAAAGGCATATTTTTTGTTTATAGAATTTTTAAAAAGAAGAAAATAGAAATTTCTTCAGTATACAAGCTACATATTTAGGGTTTTCCCAACACACTATGGGAAAAAAAGATATGTATGTTCTGTTTCTCCGATGAAAAATAACCCTGGTCTCAAGCTTTCAACATCCAAAAGACTCATGATTGCTCCCAAAATGTGTTTATTTCCAGTGATTCAATTTAACAAACACAGATCGAGTGCCTGCCAAACGCCAGGTTTCTTGCTAAGTACCAGAGAGCCAGAGTGATTAAGAGTTCCTCCGCTCAGGAAGGGGTTGGGGGAGGGGGCGGAGACAGAAACAAATAACCACACAGAACAGTATAGCTGGTGTGCATACGCAGGATGACTGATGAAGATTCTGTAAATTCTGCTTGGGATGAGTGACTGGGAAAGCAGCAGGGAGCCAGGAACTGGATGATAATCATGGATTTCCCTGCTTAAGTCTCTCTCTAGACGATGTTCATCTTTGTTCTCCCAGCATCTAGTACCAGCGTAGAGTAGGTGCTCCAGAAATATCTGTAGAATGAATAACTTGGACCTCAGAGGACCAGCAGGAGCCAGACAGAGAAAACAGCATATGCACAAAGGCATATTTTACTACTGTAGCTCCCACAGTTTCCTGGCGGTTCAGACCGGAGCACTGTTTTAATGCTTTAAACATCCTCTTCTCTGTGCATTAGGATATTGACAGCACGGATCAAGACAGATGGTGTGAATACATTATGTATCGAGGACTGATCAGGTGAGCATAGGTGTTTGGTTTTTTAAAAAAAAATCTGTTATTACTGTGATTTTTTGGGAGGCTGTATCCTGGAGAGAAAAACTTTATGGGAGCAGTTAATCAATTTTGTTCCTTTTCATAAACATTGATTTGGTTAGTTGTGGCGATTTAAACTTTTTTTTTCAAACCACGGCCTAATGATTTATGAAGAATAAATGGCTAAGCAAATTAAGCATAATTATAGAAAGAGGATACTATGTAAGCTATTAAGCATACGTATGTAACTGTCAACACATGTTAGGAATGGCACCATTTTGACTGTATGGAATGGTGGAAACAAAATAAGAAAGCCCCGGGCTTGAATTCCAGCTTTGCCAACTTCTAATCATGTAATCTTGGGTAAGTTAACTTGTTAGAGCCACAACTATATGTGGTGGGGTCTCTAGGTAAGTTATGACTCTAAAAAAATGTATCATCCCATGCCAAAAATGTATTCTATATATTCCAAAATTTATTGTATGAGAGGCAATTTATTTAGACAGAATATTCATTAGCCCAAAAAAATAGAGTAAGGTTGCCAACTATGTTTAGTTAATTAAATCTATACGCATGTTCTTTATTTACTTATAAAATAATATGTTGATAAATATTTAGAGTAACAAATCAAGATAATTCTAGTGATACACAGGGTAGTGTTAGAAATGGGAAATTGGCTAAATAATGAAGGAATTATCTACTGGATCTCATCAGTTTTCTGTATGAAGATAACATTTTCACAGACCACTCCTATTTCTGCTGCAGATTGGGTTATGCAAGAATCTCCCATGCTGGACTGAGTGACTCTGAAATTCAGATGGCCAAATTTAGGATCCCTGGTGACCCCACTGATTACAGAGACAACCATAAAGTGGTTACAGAGCACAGGGAAGTTCCTGAGAAAATTCATTTCAACCCCAGGTGAGTGAGCTCCTTCACATTGTAACCTGCAGTTAGAAGACGTAGCATCCCTTCCAGGGACCTAAATATTACCCCACAATGAGCTACCGACTATATTTGGATCTGGAGGTTCGTGCAGGTAAGGGAGCTCATGGTAAAGATGATAAAATCTGGCTTTGGGGGGAAGTTCTGGTCCCTGCCTTCAGGATAGAGAAACGTGTTGCAGTCCCAACTTCCAGTAAAAATAGATCGCATCGGCCTCATTGTCACTATTGCCACCATTAACACCATAACAATAGCTGACAGTGGGGTGTTCCTGTGGTCCACACCCTGAGCTAAGTGCCTTGTGTGTTACCTTGATTACCGTATTTTGCCATGTATAACGCACCCTCTTTTGCCCTAATTTTTGAGGGAAAATAAGGATGCGCATTATACATGGGTAGTGACTGAAATACCTGTACCTGTTCTTGTGCTTTGTAATTATGTTACATAAACTTTCTCATGCCATAATATGTTCAAAAATAAGTGCTAAAGTTCCTTTATAATGCAAAAAACAAATGTCTAAATATAAATAAATAAATAACAAACAACTGAATTTTAAAAATTAAAAGATTTTTTTCCTGAAAGTTTGGGTCAAAAACGTGGGCGTGCATTGTAAATGGCAAAATACGGTAATCCCCACTGAGCGGGTACTTTTTTTATCCCTGTTTCACAGGTGAGGGAGCTCAGGCAGAGGGACAGGAAGTAACTTCACTGGGGTTACATGGCGGAGTTAAGAAGTGCAAAAAAGCCTGTCGGTGTCATTGGGCTGCTGTGATTCTTAGTGCTGGCTGCACGTTAGACTCTCCTGGAGAGCTTTTAAAAGCTGCCAAAGTGGAGGTGCCCCCGTCCCCCAGCCGCCTGCAACCATTTATCAGGACTTCTTGGTGACCTGGGCTTTGGATTTTAAAACATCTTTCCAGGTTATTCTAACGTGCAGATAGGGTTGAGGCCACGGAGAGTGAATCACTCATTTCCATTGCAGACCTTCTGCTACGTGAAATGCATTGGATTTTGCTTGGTTTTAAATAGAGGTTATCTGAAAAGTCTGGCTGCAACAAAAGATGTGATTTGGAGTATCCTGCCATGACTGGGTAATGAGAAGAAACATCTACAATAAAGCCGAACCCAGAACACATCACATACATTATTATTACTTGACAATTCTACTAGTTTTGCCAACTAATAGCAATAGAAACTTCTCAGACCTCATTTTGTTTGCGGGGAAGATAGGACATTTATTCATTTTCTTTTTCTTCCTTGTCTGTCCTTACAATAAGAAAAAACTGGACCAAAGTGTAGACAATGCATGTGAGGAGAGCTGTAACCCAGTCTTGATTTGCTTCCCTTACTGTACTTGATATTTCCCTTTGTAAGTGTAATGTGGTTGTGAAGAGCATGAGCTCTGGGGGCCACGCTGCCCCGTTCAGATCCTCAGTCTTGCCATTGAACAGCTGCGTAACTGCAGGCAAGTTGCTTGACCTCTCTAAGCTGCAAGTCTCTCATCTGCAAAACAGGGGAAAGGGAAGTACCTGCCTCCAAGGTTACTTGAGATTTGAATGACACATGCTTTCAGAATAGCTCATGATGGATGCTCCATGGCCAGCAGCTGCAACAGCAGCAGTAGTGTTTGTGGTATTAACAGTAGAAGTAAGCTCATAGAAAGTTTCTCTCCTTGTGCTGATTGAGATGACTTCTAAAATGAAAGTTAGAAGATCTGGGAAGTAAAAGGTATTCTTATTTCCTCATTGTTCACACCAGGAGCATGGAGAAGTTCAAATAAAATATTTTTGGCTAATCGCAACTGCAGATTGATCCAAATCAACTCTAAGGGAGCTAAATCCCACTCAGTTTAACTATGAAAATAATAGAAGCATAACTAGAAGGCCTGCCTTAATTAAAAAATGTCTTATAAAAAATATATACACATGAACACTTATAAAATACAAATAGTCAAAGAATACAAAGTTCACCAAAAACCTTGTTCTTTAGTTCAACAAAATACCAAGTGAGTACCCTGATGCCAGCACCTGCTAGGCCCTATGCGAGACGCTGGGGACAGAGTGGTCAGTAAGACCAAGACTTTGTTCTCTAAAGCTTGTGTCCTGGTGGGGAGGCAAGCAACCCAAAGGCCATCACTGGTAAAATTTTTGGATATATTTTTGCCACTTACATGCATATATATATATATCATACAAGTATCCCAACTTTGTGAATGTATGAAACACACATATGTATGTGTATGTATATGTGTATTTATTCTATTTATTAGCCTATTTTTCCAACTAAATAATATATTATAAACTTCTTTCCATAATAAAAGTGTTCTTCTGAAAAAAAATATTTTGCAGGGGATATTTTTTTAAAATTTATTAATTATGCTATTACAGTTGTCCCATTTTTTTCTCTCCTTTATTCCCCTCCGTCCTGCACCCCGACTCCCACCAGCATTCCCCCCGCCCCCCAGTTCATGTCCATGGGTCATACATATAAGTTTTTTGGCTTCTCCCTTTCCTACACTATTCTTAACCTCCCCTGTCTATTTTGTGCCTACCATTTATGCTTCTTATTCCCTGTACCTTTTCCCCCGTTCTCCACCCTCCCCATCCCCACTGATAACCCTCCATGTGATCTCCATTTCTGTGATTCTATTCCTATTCTAGTTGTTTGCTTAGTTTGTTTTTGTTTTTTTAGGTTCAGTTATTGATAGTTGTAAGTTTGTTGTCCTTTTACTGTTCATATTTTTGACCATCTTCTTTTTCTTAGATAAACCCATTTAACATTTCATGTAATAAGGGTTTGGTGATGATGAACTCCTTTAACTTGACCTTATCTGGGAAGCACTTTATCTGCCCTTCCCTTCTAAGTGATAGCTTTGCTGGATAGAGTAATCTCGGATGTAGGTCCTTGCCTTTCATGACTTTGAATACTTCTTTCCAGCCCCTTCTTGCCTGTAAGGTTTCTTTTGCGAAATCAGCTGAGAGTCTTATGGGAACTCCTTTGTAGGTAACTGTCTCCTTTTCTCTTACTGCTTTTAAGATTCTCTCCTTATTTTTAATCTTGGGTAATGTAATGATGATGTACCTTGGCGTGTGCTTCCTTGGGTCCAACTTCTTTGGGACTCTCTGAACTTCCTGGATTTCCTGGAAGTCTATTTTCTTTGCCAGATTGGGGGAAGTTCTCCTTCATTATTTATTCAAATAAGTTTTCCATTTCTTGCTCTTCCTCTTCTCCTTCTGGCACCCCTATGATTCGGATGTTGGAACAGTTTAAAGTTGTCCCAGAGGTTCCTCAGCCTCTCCTCATTTTTTTGAATTCTTGTTTCTTCATTCTGTTGTGGCTGAATGTTTCTTTCTTCTTTCTGCTCCAAATCGTTGATTTGAGTCCCAGTTTCCTTCCCTTCACTGTTGGTTCCCTGTATATTTTTCTTTATGTCACTTTGCATAGCCTTTACCTTTTTCTCCATTTTGTGACCATACTCAGCCATTTCTGTGAGCATCCAGATTACCAGTGTTTTGAACTCTGCATCTGTTAGGTTGGCTATTTCTTCATTGCTTAGTTCTGTTTTTGGAGCTTTGATTTGTTCTTTCCTTTGGGCCATATATATATATTTTTTTTTGTCTCTGTGTGCCTATTATGTTGTGACGGGTAGAACCTTAGGTATTAGCCAGGGTGGGGCAACCCATGTCACAGCCTTGTGGTACTGTATGTGGGCAAGGGGTCTGGGAGGGAACAATACCAGTTGCTTGGCTCTTGGACTGCTCTCAGTTGCTTCCTCTGCTACCCACAAGCAAATTGGGCCCTTCTGGTGCTGATTCCAAGGTGGGTGGGTTTGTGTACATTCTACAACCCTGTGGGTCTCTCAAACAAACTCTCCTGTGAGACTGCCAGTTTCTCCTGCTGCCACAAACCCCACAGGTTTTTACCAGTCGAGGTTTTGAGGCTTTATTTCTGTGCACTGGAACCCTGGGTTGCGCGGTCTCTCTCATTGCCCAGTTGTTCTTCCTGGTTTATCCACATGCAAATGTGGGGCCGGCGGTCCACCAGCCAGGCCATGCTCACACTGGTCCGCCAGCTGCAGCCTTGCCGCGTGTCCTCTCCACCCTGGCTGCCCATCTCTGTCCCTCCTACCAGTCTGGATGAATGTTTCTTCTTTAACTCCTTGGTTGTCAGACTTCTGCACAATTCAATTTTCTGGCAGTTCTGGTTATTTTTTGTTTTTAAATTTGTTGTTGTCCTTCTTTTGGTTGTGCGAGGAGACAAAGTCTATCTACCTATGCCTCCATCTTGGCCAGAAATCTGAAATTATTTTTAATGATTGCATAACATTTCATTGTATGGACTTAACCAAACTTTAGCTAAGCAATTTTGTTGTTTTTGCACATTTATTTTTTTATTAATATAAAACATCTTCCAGGGACTTTTTATATCTTTGGGCATATCCTTGATTACTTCCTAGGACTCAGTTCTGGACATGAAACAGCAGGGTCAAAGGTTGGGCAAAATTTTAATATTTCTTATCATTATTGTTTTGAGATAACAATGTAAACGGATCTCCTATCTCCTACACTATAGATGTATTTGCTGACGAAGAAAAGGAAGTCAAGGGACTCATTTTCTTAGGTCTTGGCTTCCTTTCCAGTGCCTTTTATATTTCATCATACCAACCAGAGCTATATAATTAATTAGTTTTCATCAGTAAATAGGCTGCAGCACTATTTGCAATTGTGCCAGAACAGATTTCATACATACATAATTCTAACATGAATAACATTTCAGATTTCGTGATCCCTTCACCTGTAAAATAGATATCATTAAAGCTGAGGGCTAGAGAGAAAATCCAGTTGTGCTTTTGAATGATCCATAACCATGCAAAGGGGGCTGTGAAGGTTAAAATGTTAGTCTGCCACGCGCATGTACACGAACCCGTTTTTATTTCTTCGTTTGCTGTTTTACTAACTGATCACATCTCTCCTGGTTTATGATAGATGATTGTTGTAAAACTGCAATAGGCTATGGTTGGAATTTTATAAAAGAACATACCTTTCTGAATGATTTTTACATGTCAATTACTTTTTTTTAGATTTGGATCTTACAAAGAAGGACACAATTATGAGAACAACCATCATTTTCATATGAGTACACCAAAATACTTTTTATGAACTATTTAAAGCACAAATTCATTGAGCAAGTCTAAGGAAGACAAAAGTATATAAGATAAAAAGAAAAGATGAATGAAAGCGAGAAACTACACACAAGAACCTCAACTTTGAAAATGTATGGTATCTGTGCAATGGGAAATTCTATCAATTTATAAAATATATTGCTTAATAAAAGTATTTCTCCAAATTGTTTTTCTTAAATTTTTGAGAACAAATAGAATGCAGAGGTAGCATAAGAAAGCTTTACTAGCCAGAGATAAAATCATTACAATTTCCTATCTTTGTAATGCTTTAAAATAAGAGCTTCATTTATTGAGGAGCTGGAAGAATTACTTACAAAAATCGAGCAGCCTTAAATCTTTGTTGGGGCAAAGCAGAGGAAAAGTGCTTAAAGAGTAAGTTTAACTGTTAGAAGAATAATATGTACATATAACTATTGCTGACTCAGCAGTAGCTACATGCTTTGCACCATCCTTCTCTGACCTGTGCTAGAACCATCTGTCTTTTCCCCAGTGCTTATTCTACCCCAGGGCTGTACACGACACACTGTGGTGCTGTCTCCAATCATTCGGGTCACCAGCTGTCAGGGGTCACACTTCAACATACAGAGGGGTCCCATGGAGTGAACTTTCTTCCCTAGAGTTAAGCGGGTAGGTGGTGGGAGAATCCAGCCCAGGACGCACCGTCTCCAGAGTAACAGTGGTTTGAATGCTCTTCAGGAAAGCACGTAACATCTTAGAACCGGAATGAGCTCTGAATGTTGTTTTATCTTTTGGGGGCAGAGTTAAAAATAACAAGAGAATTTCCCAGGGGTTTATGTCACAATCTAAGGTTGTTCCTTGGATTGATTTAATAAACACGTCATATTGAGCACAAAGCCATACACAAAACATTATGTCCCAGTGGTGGTTTTAAAAACATGTCCACAAATGATTTGGTGCTTCCTTCAGTAGGTGGAACCTAATTTGCCTCTCTTTGAGTGTGGACTAGACTTAGTGACTCACTTCTGATGAGGAGAATAAAGTGAAAGAGAAGGCGTGTGTCTTCCAAGCTCAGATAGTAAAAGCTATTGTGGCTCCTGCCTTAGTCTCACTCTCTTGGATCTGAGAGATGCCAGCTGCCATGTCACGAGCTGCCCCGTGGAAAGGTGGTAAGGAACTGAGACTACTTGCCCACAGCCATGTGAGTGAGTCAGCCAAGCTTCAAGTGATACTTCAGGCCCACTCAGCATCTTGACTGCAACTCATGAGAGACCTAAGCCCTGCCATCTGGTTTAGCTGCCCCTAAATTCTTAACAGATAATAACTATTGTTTTAAGCCACCTGCGTGTTGGGGTAATTTACTATGCTTCAGTGCATAGTAATGATGCAGGCCATAAACCTATCCATGTTTGGGGAACTTTGAGAAGGTGGCAACAGCAAATATTTCCTTAGTGTCCATTTTATCCATAGTACTGTGCTAGGCAGGTGGTGGTGGCAGAAAGTTTAGCTTAGTTAAAAAAGACATTGCCCTTATCTCTGGGTAAGTTATGTGTGGCAGACAGAAAGATACAAAGCTGGAATAGTTACTACTAACTATTGACTCTATTGAGCCAAGCACTTTACCAACATTATCTCCTGACAATATTGCAAGGTTATGTAACCCAGATGCCAACTGGGGTCTCCTTACCTGTTAGCTCTGCGTAAGATAGCCAGAACCCCCACTCCACGCCCTCCTGAAAACAGTGTCCTCCCCAAGATTTCTGTGAGTTGCAGTAGGTTAAGGGGTAAAGTTTATATTTTTATGGTTACTTCTCATGGATCTCCTCCCACTGTCATATTTCAGTTCATAGATAGTCTCGCTTTTGCATTTCTAAATTGGATTATGCTACAGTACAAGGTTAATGCAAGGAGAGAGGGCATTTAATGCGCTTAGAAGTGCCTGGCGCTCAGCAGTTGCTCAATATTTCCCAAAGTTCTGGGAGAGCAGATGTACACACAGACAGCAAGTCCTGACTCTGTACTATGCCAGGCAAACCTAGAACTCAGGTCTTTCTTCAACTTCCTCAAAACAAAGTAAAACAAAGCATTCCTACGATGTGCTTCAGTGGGGAGCGTATTTTACTGAAGATCTGGAAAGACAGAGAGGGGGGTTACATGATAAAAAATGCAAACATCTTCATCTAGAATAATTAGATATTCCTTTGTTTTACAAATCTTTTGTCTCTTCCACATAATGTGCTTTAGGGATCTGCTTATCTTCTCTGGTTTTCCCTATCTCCCCCAAATTTCTGTTAATTTCTAATGCAGGTCAGATTAACGGTCTCTTTTACTCAGTCTGTTTCTTATTCATCAAGCTCTCGGGACCTCAGTGGATTGTGTAATGCCCATCGGTGTTGAGGAGGGCAGTCTACTGAGTCTACGGATTCAAACACTAATTTCATCCAGAAACACCCTGATAGACACACCCAGAAATAATGTTTGACTTGGACACCCTGTGGCAGTCAAGTTGAGACATAAAATTTACCACCACAAGCACTGAAATCACCTTGGGACTTGTTAAAAATGTGGAGGCTCAAGTCTTACCTCAGTTCTACTAAATCAGAATTTGCATGCTAAGATCCACACACAAGTGGAAACAGTTTGAGAGGCCCTTGTCTTGGTGGATCAAAAACCTCGAGTCCTGAACTGTGAGATTAAGGTGATTCTGGATGTCACTAGATATGGCAAAATAAGTAAATATAATAAAATACAATTAACAATTCTCCTAGGAGGAAGTTAATAGATCTCAAATTATTTCTACAAGTAATTTTTTCATACACAATGTCCAGCACAGAATCAAAGATAACTGAGCACACAGGGAATAAGACACCACAAACCATGATCAACAGAAACATAAGACAAGGGAAGCAGACACACTAAGACTTCATGTGTGAAAGTCATTAGATATAGACTTAAAAAACTATGTTTCCTCAGTTCAAGGGCATAAAAGCCAAGCTTGAATAATCTGTCAGAAACGGAGAACTATAAAAAGTGACAACAGCTTTGAAAAAAAAGGAAAATTCTAGAATTCTCAAAAATTCTGTAACCGAAATGAAGAATTCAGTAAAATCATTTAACATCAGAATAGCCAAAAAGCAGAAGAACTGGAAGAGAGGTCAGAAGAAGCTCAGATGTAGTGATGGAAGGCTCCCAGGAAATAGAGGTAAGGGGAAAAGGCAAATACATCTTTTAAATATTTGCAAAGACGCTATCCTTGTAGCATAGAAATAAACACACTCAATAATCTCGCTATGCCTTCATACAGTAGTGTTATTTGTGCAAGTCAGAGTATATGCTAGTCTTAACAGAGAAGACATGGAGCACCTGTACTGTGTCGCCCCCTTTAACCTGATGATCATTATTCCAGCACAAGCATAGTCACTCCCAGCGCCTCAACACTCCCGGCCTGGAACACGCTTGCTGTTGCTGACTCCTGAGGTAAAATAAAAGCCCGGGTGTTTGGGGTGGAGTGAGGGTGTGGCTGACCACAGGTTTTCTGAGGGCTGGGCCCTTCTGAGCAGACTCAGTGGACTGCCTCGGAGGAGCAGGCTAGGGCCTGTGGTAAACTGTGGGGGAGGGAAGACTGCCATTCTGGGAACAGGGAACCGCTTGGGAGACTTTGACAATGTAGCTGAGCTTGAACTAATTAATAAACTGGTATAATCTGTCATTACGGCGTTTTGGAAAAGACTTTCAACAAGAATCCTTGATAGAATTTTCAGATAATAAGAGTACCATGCTCTTTGAATATGCTGGTTAATTGAGTTATTTCAAAATACTCTAAGATGAATATGGTCATAGGAAATGAAGAGAAGTCATGGTTCCAAATACCTTAATGAAATAAATAACTTAAAACCTGACGGTATATTCTCTTCTTAGCTGTAGCTTGTGTTAGTATCCCTGACTCATATAGCGCTGGCCCTCATCAAAGAACTGGAAGTTCAATATATTTCCCTTCATCTTCACTGTTGTCACCTGATGGCAATTGATTTTGCATCCTTAAACAGTAGTGGCAAATGTCCCAAAAATTAATAATCATAAAGTCCTGTGGCCAGAGCCTATGTTTGTCCTTCTATATAATATGGACAAAACATGTTGGTTTCTAGCCTCTAAATTCTTTTCCATCTACAATTTCTTTTTGATTCTCACAATCATCTTTTTAGCTAATGCTTTGATATCTGTTACTGTGTAATTAACTACGTCTTATGATTTCATGGGTTAGAAGTTTGGGCAGAGCTTGGCTGGGCACTGCGTCTGTTCCCTGTGGCTTTGGCTGCGGTCATTTGCCAGCATGTGCATGGTGGCTGAGTCGGAGCAGAGAGTCCAAGCTGGCTTTACTCACAAGGCGGTGTCAAAAAGTATGCGGCCATCTTTAATCTGCCACAGCTAGATTTCAGGAGGTGTTATTTGCATTTTCTAGATGAGGAAACTAGGAATCAGGCTAATAGAGGACTTGCCCTGAGTGGCACATCTATTAAGTGAGGAAGTTGGGACGCAGCCCCAGGACTGCTGATTCTGAGGCTAGTATAATATATTGCTGGATACCTCGTTGGACTCAAACATTTTCTAAAGAACGTAATAGGCTAATACTGCTTCTTTTTAGCTCTTCCTCTTTTAAAAGTTACTGAGGAAGTCCAGGGCACTTGAGGGCCCAGGTGGGTCCTTAACTGTCAATGTTCCTGTTGGCACATGGCTCCATTACCTCTCTTTTTCCGTTTGACCTAAATCCTTCCCTAAGCAGATACGAGGTGAGCAGCAAGTGGGGAGGGTGGAAGACTTTCTCTAAGGACTGGGGGTTGGGATGACTGTCATGGCACCAGCTGCTGTCCTTAGTGTATCCCGAGTTCTGAGCAAGTAAAGGGCTTAACCCATGGAAGAAACGCATTTATTTGAGATTAATGGGGGGAGGGGTGGGAAACTAGTCAGGAAATAAATAACTGTGGGGTGAAGAAATAAGCCCGAGCCATTTTGTTGACCAATGCGAATCAGCCCTTTGGTATCTGATTTTAAAGCGAGGCATTATTCAACAAAAGCCAGAACATGTTTCATAGGAGTTTTTCGGTACAGTACAAACGGTTTTTTGAAGAGCACCTCCCAGGACATGACCTTTGCTGCACTGCTCGGATTTGGCCACAGGAAATCCCGGGGTTATCTCTGGCCTTTTGTCTTTCCTAATAAGCTATGTTTCTACTTTCCTTTATTTCAAAATCTTAAAAGATGCCTCTTTTGTCTTCTAACCTTTTCCTTTTGTTGTTATTATGGTGGAGCCTATTGCTACATTATATAATATTATCTTATGTTATAATTATATTATTTTATTTATGTCATTATATTGCTATAATAGCCTCTTGCTGTTATAGCCTACTGCTATAGTATCCTTTAGATTTAAATTTATGTGCTAAGTCTTTGCAAACACAAGTGAATAAAACAAACAGTTTTATTTACTGCATTTAAATCTGACTCATTTTTCACCAAATAGTAAAAGCACTGAAGAAATCTACAAAAGCACCTTAGAAATCTACATCACATGTGAGCAGGGAAAAAAATCCCCTTCCAGGTGCTTCCAAATGGCACCATGCTGAACAGCACATCCCCTTCCCAGAGCCAGGACTTCAAAGTCACAGAAAAATTAAAGTTCAATCATAGCATCGTTCTCTTGGAACATTTTTGCTTTGTGGATATCAAGTACCGTGTGTCCTTGCAGTGGTTAGGATTTCCATAAATGGAACAATAAGAGTGCTAGATTGCAATACCTCCAAGTAATGGGAGCTGTTATCACAAAGGGAAATAAAATTAAAGCAGCCCTGGCTGGTGTGGCTCAGTGGATTGAGTACCGACCTGAGAACCAAAGTGTCCCTGGTTCGATTCCCAGTCAGGGCACATGCCTGGGTTGCGGGCCAGGCTCCCAGCAGAGGGCACACGAGAGGCAATCACACATTGATGTGTCTCTCCCCCTCTTACTCCCTCCTTTCCCCTCTCTCTAAAAATAAATAAAACCTGTAAAAAATAAAATTAAAGCAGAGGAAAGGTGGTAGGAGTAGAGTTAGCTGAAAATGAAAGGCGGGGTGCTTGAGTACTACAGGGGGATATTGGTGGGACAGTGAGCTGTGCCCATCTGATGTGTCCCTTTATTGTCCCCTTTATTCACAATGTCTAAGGCTTGGGAAACTTCTCTGATTTATGAAGTGCCTGCCATCAAGCTCACATCTCTAGCAAGAAAAGCCAGCGTGGCTCAGTTGAGTGCCGTGGTTTCCGAAATGGGGCCTTTGGGAAATTGCATAAGAATTATCTGGGGTGCAGGAGAAAATATTAATTAGAATGACTATTTAACTCCATAGTACTTTCCTGTTTTAAATTTCACTTTTGGGTTATGTTTATATAGCAATGAAAGTGATGAAAGCGAGCTCTAACCTAGGCAGCATTGGGATCACCTGGGAACCTGTTAGAATGCAAATTCTTGGGTCCCATCTCAAACCTACTGAAGCCCCGATGCTCTACACATGAGCCGGATAATCCGTGCTTGATCAAGCTCTCCAGGTGATTCTGATACCCATTAAATGTGAAGAGCAAACAGGTTTCTAATGGATATTATGTTCATAAATAAGTACACACATGTGGGAGATGTTCCCAGAAGTCTTTAATGATGGGATGCTCAAACAAAAAAGTTTGAAGGTGATGCTGTGGTGAAAACCTGCTGACTTAAGAATCATATATTCTTCTCCTCCCTTTCGATCTATTTAGATCTTAACTTTGAGGTAGGGAAGTCATTTAGCCTCCTCTTCTTCCTGGGTGAGCTTGAGTTAGTCACTCAATCACTCTGGAAAATGAGAATAAAGAGGGATGTTCCAATCTTACAGGGCTGTTATGAGAATTAAATGAGCTCATGTATACCAAAAGCGCATAGTGAGCCTTGAGCACAAAACAGATACTTGGTTCTTCTTTTCTCCAGATAGCTGGGGACCTCACAGCATGAGCAGGTTAAGTAAGTTCTTCAGCCTGCTAGGGCCAATATATTGGTCCTCAAACACCTCAATATATTACATGTATGGAACGCCCCCCCACCTCAATCTCTTATGGCCTACAGGCTATAACCTGGTATATTACACTCTGTGAGGCCTCCACAATGAAGACAGATGGAGAGGGCACCAAGTGAGTATATTCAACATGTTTTCCCTTTCCAAGAGTTGCATGTAATTGTCCATTGAAATTCCAAGCTGCAAAGAAGAGCAGTGTAGTGAAGCTGTAGACTGGAGCAGTTCAATGTCACTGTCACGAGGAACAGCTAGTAAAAGTCATGTCTGCTTATCCTGATAGGGCGAGTAGCCCCGATTCAAGCTGAGCTGAGTATGACAGCCAGACATACCTGAGTTAGTTCATGGGAGACACTGAAAAGTGTCGACCAAAGCTTTTCCTTAAGAGACCCAGGAAGCACTCTCAGCCATTAGTGTTCATGAGAATTATCTGGAGAGCTTGTGAAATTGGCGCATATCTGGGCCCCACTGGCACTCAGCATGCAGGGACAGAATAAAAGCCACTGACTCTTCCTTATGAAATCAATCCCACTAGCTCTCCACAGTCTAATTTTAGACATATGAGAGCCATATATTCATACGAGGATAACTGGAGACCACATATGCTCAAGGCCCATACAAACCCTGGGTGAACTTGGAGGTGATGGGAGAAGTACAGAAAAGCCCCTTTGTCCTCTGAGACCTCACCACTTCTTTCAGTCATGGTGGACAAAATGATCACCAGCAGAGAGTTAATCAACTCTCGGTGCATGAAATGTCTACTGAGTTCCTGTTACATGCTGGAGACAGTGCTAGATCATCAAAGACAGAGCTTCCTGCTCTGAAGATTCTAACATGGAAGGAGGGGGCCTGGCACAGTGGGGCGGCCCACTGGGCTTGGGACAAGAAGAGCTGCACTACCCTTTATGAGCCAGGACTTTCCTGGTTGCAAGTGACTGAAACCTAATTTGAATTACGAAGAGAAAATGTATTATGACACCAATCCCCTGGAAAGGGAGGGGGTCAGCTAGGCATCAGAAGTGACTGGAACCAGGGGCTAGATAGCCATCAAGACAAGGCCACCTGATGGGCTGGTCCCTGGGTCTGGAAAGCTTCCTCCCCTCCCCCCACTTAGTGTATCCACTGTCCATTATTTCTGCGCCTCCAGTCACCTCCTCAGGGGAGCCTCCCCCCCCCCCTACTCCTCTGCCTGACTGTATGACAGAGCTCTGGAGGATCTAGTCAAGACTTTGGGGCAAATGAAAAAAAGGTGACCCTTTTGGGTCGACAGTGCCAGCGTGTGAAGAAAAAGGAGCTCCTTTCTCTGGGCAAATAGAGTTTCACACCAGGCCCCATGGCTGGGTGGGTGGACTGTTAAGTGGGATTTCAGTTCACTCGCCCTCTAGGCTGTGCTTTGTTGCGCAGTGCCCAGGCCGGACAGCTGTAAAGGTAGCTGAGTCAGACTCCCTGTTGTATGCTCTCAGAAGATTGTGTACCTTTTCTCCTTACTACTTGTCAAAATAGCAGTTTTATTTTGCCTGCATGATTTTTTAAGGAATTTCTCCCTTGCAAGCTTGTAAGTCCCATGAGGGCAGCGATTGGTTCTGTTTTTGCTCAACATGTTATTCCTAGAGCCCAACTGAGTCTGGCACCATGGAAGGTCCTTGATAAATAATGCTTGTTTCATGAATAAATGAATGAGCAAGCAAATGAGTGTTTGCTTCTTTATTTCTCTTGGACTGACTTTTTCTATGAGTTGAGATCCATGGTTGTTTGCAGTTTATGAGCCCACAGGCTGAGAAGGGTGTCTCTGATTCTGAAAATTCCAGGGAAGGATACTAATTGGCTCGGCTAGATCATGTGCTTACTGGGAGTGGGAGGCACCCCGATTGGCACCCCATATCAAAGCTCTGTTTAATGAATGGTGGGGTGAGCAGTTCCTCAAAAGAAGGGCGGGCTAGCAAAAGAGGAGAGGGCTAGATAGAAACAACTCCAGATGCCTCCACACTGCCCTTGACCTGCCCTTGACCCGCCCTTGACCCGCCATGGTGGAATGTGCAGAGCTCACCTCTGAGATCACCCAGCCCAATGTTCTATTCCCTTTCCTTCTGGTTCTGGTTCTGTTTCCCCTGCCAAATTCTGTCCTAGTTCTGCAGGTGTTAGTGGAAAAAGACATGACTGTGGGCAGCCTCAGTCAAGGAGGTCTTCACGGAGGTGGGCTTTCGGCTAAGTCAGGAAGGCTGAGCAGTTGCATATGGAGAGAGGAAGAAGGGGAGAGACTTTTCAGGGTGAGGGGCTGGCTGGGGGAAGTATGTTAGGTATCGATTTGGTGCTGTTTGTTTGTTAGTATTCTTCTCATCTATATTTTCCCCTGAATTAGCTTATTCGAGAACAGCAAGCTGGTCATCCACGAGGATCTGAGGGAATGAGACATTGGAACGGTAAGTTTTGATCATGAAAATAGGTCCTGAGTACAAGCACCTCTAGGGCGTAGCATTTAGGCGGATCACCCTGGAGTCTGTATACACTTTGCATGTGTGGTGGGAGGTGGGGGAAGGGAGGAGAGAGATTTGCTCCAATGCAGGAGAGTGACTCAGGGAGGCAGGGTAGAAAGAAGTGTCCCTAAATCCTTTCACAATTGGCCCTAAACCCTTCCCATGATCATTAAGTACAGTAACCTCTTCTGCACCTGTCTGTTTCTCTTCCAGTTCTTCAGGGGACCCCTTTGTGGCTTTCTTCAAGGATGTAGTTTAAGCTCATGTCAGTCTTTCTCAATCTTTTTCCTATTGGGGAACAGTGAGGTTTGCCTTCACTTGCTAAGGATGGGCAAACCTCATCCTGAAAACGGAAGTGGTCTGTCAGGGAGGGCCATCCACTGGGCACTAGATTTGGAGCCTGGGCACCTGGAAGGGGAGCTGGAAGAGGGAGAGGAGCCTCACCAAGGGAGAGCGGGAGCAGGGGGCAAGTAGTCCAGTTCAGGCCACGTGTAATGGCTAGCCTTTAAAGCGGAATTGCTTCTAACAACACTCCGCTACTTGGGGGTCTCTTACATACCCCAACATGTAGTCCTGTTGCTGGATCCTCAAATCTGTTTAACACAGAAGAAAATAAAGTTCTATCTTCTGGAACTAGGGCACTGTGTCTCGTGCTGCTATAATGATGGTCAGAGAGAACTTCGGGTACTTGCCGCGGGCCTTAGAACTGTGCTCAGTGTGACTGCCTCCTGGTGCTAGAAGAATAGGTTCAGCTGCCACATAAATGGACTTGAAGTGTGTGTTGGGGAAAGGCGAGTAGGGTGAGGAGGCAGCCCTCGGTAAAATGCTGTGCAAAGCAGCAACATAGCACAGTCGGGAAAAATACAGATCCGAAGCTGGCCTGCGTGGCTTTAATTCTCCCAGTTCTGCCATTTACTAGCTATTTGACTTCAGGTTAAGCTACTTTACCCATCTGTGCCTCAGTCTCCTCACCTGTAAAATGAGTTTAACGAGACTTCCAATCTCTTGGGGTTGTTGGGAGGGGGTAAATGAGTTAATTTGGGCACTAGAACAATACCCGGTACCAAGCAATGGGATTTCATTGTTGCCCGGGACACATTTATATTCCTCAATCTATTGTTTGTGGATTTGAAATGTTTCCCAAAGCTAAAGTGATAGAAAATTTGAAAGGAGGCTTAGAACAGACTAAGGTTGTGGTGATAGATCTTCAAAGCAAGGCAGAAAAAGTGATTGTCAGATGGAGGGGTGAAAGACAAAGAGGAAACCGTTCGTAGGGACTCAAGGTGGGACTTTCAGGATAAACTGACTGGACCTTGGGGGTGGGGGACCTAAAGTGCAGTGGGCCTGGGGTCAGGGGGGTGAGGGGATGAAACAATCAGATGAGAGAGAAGGCAAAGGGTGACCATGGGCAGAGTTGGACCCAGAGTCTGGGTGTGGGTGGCTGCAGAAAAATCAGTTTTAACTGTAACCCAGTTTGGAACGAGAGGTGAACAAAATGAGGAAAGAGATGAAGTTTAAATTTGGCATCTCGTCTCCAGAGAGCACTTCTCTCTTGCTCTATATCCAATACTTCCATTCCGGCTTAAAAATGTTGCCCCCAGAGCCAAACCTTCCTCCTCTCCCACTAACTGCTCCACAGCCTGAAACCGTTCGCCTCACACCCACCCCCAAGTTTCCTAACAAAATTCTCATGATTTGAGTGCAGGCTCGGAAGGTAGCCTGATTTGGGAGCAAAACTAACAGAATGGAACTCATCTCTCATTAACCAAATTACCAGCAGCCACTGAGTAGTCCCGAAAGTGCCTGGATTATAAAAAGAAAATACTTGTAAATGTAAGTAAATGTCTAATCTAGGAATTCTTAATTTACAGTGATGGAGTAGGAATAGGCAGGTTTCAGGACCTTGACAGAGTCATCATTTTCAATGATTCTTAAAGGTACTTGTGGCTCTCAAAAAACTTTTTTAAAAAGTATATGTTATTGATTATGCTATTACAGTTGTCCCGTTTTTTCTCTCCTTTATCCCCCTCTGCCCTGCACCCCACTTCCTCCAGCGTTTCTCCCCTCACTTAGTTCATGTCCATGGGATGGACATATAAGTTCTTTGGCTTCTCCATTTCCCATACTATTCTTAACCTCCCCCTGTCTATTTTGTGTCTACCAATTATGCTTATTATTCCCTGTACCTTTCCCCCCATTCTCCCTCTTCCCCTCCCCTCTGATAACCCTCTATTTCTGTGATTCTGTTCCTGTTCTAGCAGTTTGCTTAGTTTTTGGTTTTGTTTTTTAGGTCTAGTTGTTGATAGTTGTGAGTTTGTTGTCCTTTTACTGTTCATAGTTTTGATCTTCTTCTTTTTCTTAGATAACTCCCTTTAACATTTCATATAATAAGGGTTTGGTGATGATGAACTCCTTTAACTTGACCTTATCTGGGAAACACTTTATCTGCCCTTCCCTTCTAAATGATAGCTTTGCTGGATAGAGTAATCTTGGATGTAGGTCCTTGCCTTTCATGACTTTGAATGCTTCTTTCCAACCCCTTCTTGCCTGTAAGGTTTCTTTTGAGAAATCAGTTGAGAGTCTTATGGGAACTCCTTTGTCGGTAACTGTCTCCTTTTCTCTTGTTGCTTTTAAGATTCTCTCCTTATCTTTAATCTTGAGTAATTTTATTATGATGTGTCTCAGTGTGTTTCTTCTTGGATCCAACTTCTTTGGGATTCTCTGAGTCTCCTGGACTTGCATGTCTATTTCCTTCACCAGATTGGGGAAGTTCTCCTTCATTATTTGTTCAAATAAGTTTTCCATGTCTTGCTCTTCCTCTTCTCCTTCTGGCACCCCTATGATTCGGATGTTGGAACATTTAAAGTTGCTCTAGAGGTTCCTCAGCCTCTTCTCATTTTTTTGAATTCTTTAAAAAAAAAGATTTTATTTATTTATTTTTTAGAGAGAGGGGAATGAGGAAAGGGAGAGAAACATCAATGTGTGGTTGCCCCTCGCCTGCCCCTTACTGGGCACCTGGCCTACAACCCAGGCATATGCCCTGACTGGGAACTGAACAAGTGACCCTTTTTTCACAGGCCAGCACTTAATCCAGTGAGCCACACCAGCCAGGGTAAGTTTTTTGAATTCTTGTTTCTTCATTCTGTTCTGGTTGGATATTTATTTCTTCCTTTTGTTCCAAATTGTTGATTTGAGACCCAGTTTCCTTTCCTTCACTGTTGGTTTCCTGTATATTTTCCTCTATTTCCTTTATTCCTTTATATTGTATAGCCTTCATTTTGCCACCATACTCAGTCATATCTGTGAGCATACTGATTACCAGTGTTTTGAATTCTGCATGTGATAGGTTGACTATCTCCTCGTCACCTAGTTCTTTTTCTGGAGTTTTGAGCTATTCTTTCATTCGACCATATTTCTTTGTCTTTGTGTACCTGTTACGTCATAAGGGGCTTAGCCTTAGGTATTCGCCAGGGCGGGGCAAGCCACATTGCTGTGTTGTGGTGCTGTATGTGGGGGAGGGGTCAGAGAGGGAACAATGCTGCTTGCTAGCTTGCTTGGCTGTCACCCCACTTTCAGTCAGTTCCCTTGCCTCCCACAAGCGCATTGTGCCCTTTCAGGTACTGATTCCCTGATTCCTGGGTGGGTGGGTTTGTGTACATACTAGGACCCTGTGGGTCCCTCCAATGGACTCTCCTGTGAGACCGGCAGTTTATCTCGCTGCTGCAACCCCCACAGGTTTTTACAGCTAGAGGTTTTGATGCTTTCCTGCACTGGAATGCTGGGTTGCGTGGTTTGTCTGACTCCCCAGTTGTTCCTCCCGGCTTAGGCTTATGCAGACATGAATGTGGGACCGCCAGGTCCACCGGCCATGGTCTTGCCACGTCCTCTCTGCCCCAGCTTCCCATCTGCACCTCTCCTATCTGAATGAGTGTTTCTTCTTTAACTCCTTGGTTGTCAGACTTCCATATGGTTTGATTTTCTGGCAGTTCTGGTTGTTTTTTGTGTTTAAATTGGTCGTTATCCTTCTTTTGGTTGTGCGAGGAAGTAAAGCACATCTACCTATCCCTCCGTCTTGGCCAGAACTCTGTGAGTCTCAAAATTTTAAGGGCATTTACTTTAATCTATTTTGGCTAAGACAGTGTAACAAAGTAAATTGCATACATTCAGATTAGTTGGAAGAAAATATTTTCTAATTCTGTAAGTTAGTGGTTTGTGTGTGTCCACATATGTGTGTGTGTGTGTGTGTCCAGATTCTTTTCTTTTTCCATTTTGGAACTGTAGATTTTTTTCTTCGATGCTTGGATTCATTGTTTTCCTCCCACCAACATGGCTCCTGTGGTTTCTTCGACTGGGGGTTCAGGTGCGAGTGTCGGGGGTATGGGGTAGCTCAGGCACATGAAACCAGTTTGTAGAGGCTTAGTTGTAGAATCTGCTTAATCACAGGTTTATGACATCCTACATCCTCTTCCTCTCTAAAAGGGGAAATTTTTACTTCCTTAATATGGTATCATCACCAAGGAAGTGAGCATATGTTTTTCCCAGCTCCTGGCCTCTTCTTCCCTCCCCCATTTGCTATTGATGTCTGCGGCTCCATCCACTCTCCCAGAATGCTTCACTTTGCCATAATGAGATGCTCGGCGGCTGTGCGGCACCAATGTCTGGAGATGGATGGGGCCTCCTGTACTGCCCTGTGAGGGATGTTAAAAGACATTGTATTCATGGAAGCAGGCTAGAAAAGGCGAGGAGAAATGAAGAGCCTGACAACACACAGAAGCCATTGTCCAAGTAAAATGGTTATTCTTTTTGTCCATTCCCTGCTAGCTGGAGTAACTGAAGCAATGCTATGTTTCTGAAAGTCACTATAAAGGTCATGCATTGTTTAGATTCAATTGGAAAATTATATCTTCTGAGATCGATTTAATGTGACATCGTTAGGAGTTGATTAGCTCAGTGTGAGTAAGGTGAAAATGCCCAATTCAGGGGAGAACATGTGGTAATGAATAAATACATTTTTATTCAAATACGCTGTTAAATTCGCAGGCAGGTGTGATTTTTATAAAATAAAAGGCCCTGGGTAGAAAAGAAAACTGTCAGTTTGAGTGTCCCATAGTTGTGCTGGAGAAAAAGATTAGGGGAATAAAAGCCTTATTAATGCTGCCCTAATAGTCATGTGTCAAGGAATCTTGGAAGTTAGAAATAGTTTTAAAAATAAATGAAATTTTCTCTATATGTAGGAGAGGCAAGAAAAAAATCATTTCTAAATGAAATTGAAACAGTCATGTCAAATCTCAGTGGAACTGGAAAATTCTTAGCTTTTCTGAGAGATCTGCAAGATGGCTGCTTCAGAAAGAAAGATTTTCTAGAAATTAAAAAATACAGGCTCATTTTTACTTGAAATAGTCCTCGGTATAAAAATTAGCCAACTGCACTGCATAAGTTCGCGTTAGGTTCGCATGGAAATATGTGACAGCATCACATAATTAGTACTCATGCATTCATTCCTGCTTCCTTCTCCTACCTTTATAAATGCTTTTTACATATTTTATCTTATTTAGTCTTTATTTATTCCTTGAAGGTATCACTCCCATTTTTATAGATGAAGGAACTGAGGCCCCAGACAAGTTTAATGCCCGCTCAGGGGTTTGAGTGGTAAGGTTTGAGTTTTAATTCAGGCTCAAGGGTAATACTTAAAGACATTCTGCCTTTGTCTCCAGTATAGTAGATTAAAAATCTTTTATACCAGTAACTGTGGCTCTTAGGGAAGGGTAATATTATTTCAAAGCACAAGGAAGATAAAGTATTCATTCTGGGAGCACAACTGTCTCTATTCACGTAGAATCTCCTGTAACTTCTTACAGTCTGTTTGCTTATTAGAGATGCTGTCTTGCTATATCCACAGGAATTTCCTATATCCATTTAACTTCTAGTATCAATCAATTTTTTATTAAGCTAATTTCAAAGAGTTTGAATGACACAGCACTGATGGTGGGTACTCATTTTTTGCCTTACTGTGTAAAGTCTCACATTTCAGTTCCAAACTAGGCTAATTTCCCATTGGTGGTATGTCTTGGGGAAGGATGCTTTTGTATGTTCACTCAATATTCACCATTAACTCTAGAAGGGAGGAAGGAAGCCAAGTCAATAAAACAGTGGAGTCAGGGACTAGCTCAGAGGAAAAGACAGGTTTGGGATGACAAGTTGGATGACAAGTGAGGAGGAAGAGTTTATTCAAGAATGTGAGGCATGCTGGCAAGAGTCACAATGACGACAGCCCCTAGCATTTATTGAGCATTACTATGTGCCAGATACTTTCACTTGCATTACTTGAATTTTTTCATTCATTTAATCCTCATAACATTCCTATGAGGTAGATCCTATTATTTTCATTGTTTTACAGATGAGGAAACCAAGACATAGCAGTGTGAGGTAATTTGTCTTCTTAGGTGGTGGGGCTGATGGGATTTTCATCCAGACCATCTGGCTCTAGAAAGCCTAAGTTCCGCTTCAGAAAAAATGACCAAAGCTCTGCCACAACTAAAATACCAAGTGTGAATTGGTTAAGGTTATTTATTTTTTTAAAAAAGATTTTGCTTATTTATTTTTAGAAGGAGGAGAAGGAAAGGAGAAAGAGAGGGAGAGAAACATTGATGTGTGAGAGATACATCAATGGGTTGCTTCTCACATGCCCCCAAGGGGACCTGGCCTGCAACCCAGGCATGTGCCCTGGTTGGGGATCGAACCGGCGACCTTTCGGTTTGCAGGTCGGCACTCAATCCTCTGATCCACACCAGCCAGGGTGGGTTAAGGTTTTTCTATATTGGGGGACATATCATAGCTTCAATGGAGGGTGATGAAAAAATGGAAGTCTCTTGAATGTGCATTATAAGCCCACGTGACAGGAACATATCAACACTATGAAGTATGTTGTAGTGGTTATAAGGAGGTTGCTTGAAAGTGTCTGACCTCTGGTGTAAGATGGGCAGGGGAAAAGGGAGCTGATAAAAGAAAAAGTGTAGTAAAGCAAGATGGAAGGCAAACGATGCCATCTTTACAGGTTGTCAATCACTACCAGTTTTGAGGAGAGGCTGTTTTCATTGGCGACAATGAGGTAAATGC
This sequence comes from Mormoops blainvillei, assembly GCA_004026545.1. NCBI lineage: Eukaryota > Metazoa > Chordata > Mammalia > Chiroptera > Mormoopidae > Mormoops > Mormoops blainvillei. The sequence continues at coordinate 87,004 of PVJD01002585.1, read as the reverse complement.
CTACTTCTATTTTTTTTTCCCACTTACCTGATAATTAAGACCTGACTGTATGCAGGTACTGAAAAATTAAACCAACATTTTTATTACTCTAGTAGCAGCTGGCAAGTGGCTATTAGCAAAACTGTTCTATGTATGTAGGTGAAAAGCAACATATGTTACAGTGACAGTCATTGTGTAATTAAAAGCTTAAGATCTGAAACTGGCCTCAGTGGTTAAAAGGTGAATTCCAGTAGGCTGAAGAGGCTGTCCCCTCTCACTGATTTTTTTTCAGAGTAGAGGATTTATTACATTCAGTAGAGCTTCATTAGACACTCTGGATAAATAATCTTATTAATAATATACCATGAAGTAGATAGTTGCTGTTGAAATAAGGTCAAAAGGATAAAATAGGTAAGAAAAATGTAGTAACCTGGAAATAATCTGACTGGTACTTTCCCTAATATATATGTACAAAGGCAGCCTAAGTGGTTAGATATTCAACTCAAGAAAGAGGTCAGATTTCACTATCTTTCAAAAGCACATTCACATCCATATTATTGTAACATTAGAAATATGTCTCTCCGTATGTAGGGCATATATTAATAAAAAGAGAGGGAACTGAAGCCCAGCATGGGAACATTATAACATAGGGAGTTTGGCTACTTAGGGACACTATTACCTATCAACTGAGTGGCAAGTTACTGAAGCTCTCTAAGCCTCAGTTAACTTACCGATAAATTGGGGATCATATTAGCACCCCATTGGCATGTGGGAATAATTTACAAGCGAAGCACTGTAAGAATAGTGCCTATCACATTGGAAACTCTAAAAAAAGCTACCATTGTTTGGGCTGCCAAGCTGTCAGTTGGTTATGAGTTTGGAGAAATAAACTATGCTGACCTCTGTGGACATACAGTTGACCCTTGAACAACCTGGATTTGAACTGTATGGGTCTACTTGTACATGGATTTCTTTTCTATAAATACTGTAAATGTGTTTTCCTTATGATTTTCTTAATATTTTCCTTTCTCTAGCTTACTTTATTGTAGGAATACAGTATAAAATACATATAATATACAAAACATGTGTTAATTGTCTGTTTGTTATCATTAAGTAAGGCTTCCAGTCAACAGTAGGCTATTAATAGTTAATTTTGGAGGAGTCAAAAGTTTTATGTGGGTTTTTGACTGTGATTGGGGTCAGCACCTCTCAATCCTGTGTTGTTCAAGGGTCAACTGTATTTACTTCCTCCCTGGCATATGTTCTTTCTCAATGTCTTCAAAGCTTACCAGTGGCTCGTCTACCTATTTGTCTGAGCAGGTCCAACTTTATTTCAGTCTTGAGGACTATGCCATTCCTCATTCTATAATCCCAACCCTAACACCTGCAGGAAAATCATGCTATTGTGGGGTTTGTAGAATTTGGGGAAAAGTTTTAAAATTTGAGTAAGAGTTCTACTGTTCTTTCTCTCACTAGACTTTTCCATATCAAATTTTAATCTAGGCTTACAAGGTATTTAAAAATATGTCTGATTAAAATTAATAGTGTACAAATGTTAAAATAGAAAAATCTGATTAGTATCAGTTGACACAAAGGAATTTGCTTTAAAATTACCTTAAAGTAGTAACCAGGTGAAACAAAATGGCAGAGGGGCTGCGTTCCCAAATATCTCTACCTGTCACAGTCCCAAGACAATTGTTAATTTTTTCCTCCAAGGATTTGAATATAAACATGCAGAAGTGTAACTCTTATTACCTCAGTAAACATCCCCACAGGGATGAAGTTATTTGGGATGCTACCAATGAGAAAAAAAATTGAAATGTATTACATTAATATATCGAAAAAAATCCTTACTGAATTTCATTTAAAAAAGGCATTATTCAAGCTCTGAAGTATAGAATTTGTATTAGATTGATATAATAACTTTCAAATGGGAAGGGAGAGTAATTTACCCATCTTTGGAATTTGAAGTTTGATATTGGACAGTGTGGTGCAGGGGGAAATACCTGGTCTAGGACTTAGGAAATCAGTATAATTAATACTTTGTTATTAACTAGCTGAGTGATTTGGATTAGACATTTAACTCTTTAGGACCTCAAGTCTCATAGTCTTAAAATGAGGAAGTTGGATTTGATAATTTCCAAGGTTCCTTCTAGATCTAAAATTTCACATTACAGTCAACATTCAATTGACTTTAAGGAACAGTTAACTAGTACCTAATATTTGAAAGCACTGTATTAGGTACTAGGGACATAAGTTAAATATAACAAGTTTTCTGCCCTCAAAGGTTTATGATCGTATGGATTATTAAAATGATGGGATAATATTTGCAGAATATTATGTAGTCACTTAATTATACTTGTTTTATTATTCATAAAACATGTGGGGCAATGATGTTTAGCAGATTAAGAATGAATTGTGCCTCTCAATCTTCAGCCTATAGCTGGCTCACTACAAAGATCTGTGTAAATTACCCTCTAAGTCTGTTTTTTATTTGAAAATAATGATACTGACTCAACTGAAAATCACAAAGGCTGAATCACATTTTTAGGGATATTCTGTGCCAGAAGAGTGGTGGGGGCAGGGGCTAAGTAGCTGGCAGGTCCCTCATGTAGCTCAATTGTTGTTACATACATAATCACCAAGTTTGCTACAAATCAATCCATGTAGCAAATGGCTACCTAAAACAAATTAATTGTAGGCTTATTTGAATTTTAGAGGTGTCAAGAAGCAAGCACATTTCTGTGCAAAATAACGTGTCTCGGCCCTTGAAATATGATGATGAGCAGTATAAAACCATACAAATTTTACATATTCAAAATATTATGAACTTGTGTAAATTATATCTAATTTATTATTTCCTAGATGTAGAATAGGTTAAAAACATAAATGGGGTAAAGAATGCAGGAGTAGTTTTTCTGCTGTTAGGACAGACATTCTTATAATTAAATCTGCTGTACAAGGATGACCTATTTCAGAGTCTAGAGGTAAGTACTTGTCTCTGTGGGGCCCAGCTGACAGTCTGCCAGGTTAAAGGTCACCAAAATGGATGTTATTCTTGTCTTGAGAACGAACGTGAAGTAAATAAATTCAATTCTGAATTCTATGATTAGGTGAAGTGATTCATAAATGTTTAAATGATTGAAATATCATAATTATATTCTATAAATTTAAGGATATAATTTATTAATGAGACATTAAGGATTAAGTGGGATGGAATATATTACAGTGGCAGGGCTGTGTGGCAGGGGAACTGTTCGATTCTTTAAAATATCTTGTGTTTGGTATAACGTTACGCCCTCATCTGGAACCTAAACTTCAGAACCATGAAACTTAGAAAAGCCTTGGCTGTAGAAATCTAAAACCAAAACAACTGATGTTTCCAATTGTTTGTGGTGTTATCCATTCTCTGATTCGGGATCAGTGGAATCAATGCTCTGGTGCCAGCTGGGGCAGGGCCGTGGGATGCAGGGAGAGTGGTGTACAGTGTGCTGTGGTTGCGATAGGAGGGAGCGATCTTTCATTAATACCTCAATATTACTCGCTATAGTAATGTGGTGAGTGTGACAAGTTGGTTTGAAAGTGTTGAAAAAACTGGTCAGAACTCAGGAAAACGGTGCAAATTTTTGATTCAGGGAACTCAATGGTCAGAATTCACCTAATGTCTTCCTCAGCCAAGGAAGAGCCAATTTTGTTTTCTGGACCTCCTCCCACCGGCAATGACTGAGGTCTTGTTTTAGACTAGTTATCCTTCGAGGGCTGGTGACCTGCCCACGTGCCAGACTGCGCGCAAAGCTTAGAGCGTGGCTCTGGAATTCCCGCATGTGGTCTGAACCTCGCATATGTGTGTTTGATGGGCAGTGCCCGTAACATTAGAAGCCTTTGGAACAGTCCATTTGTGACGAGCGGAAAGAAATGTGTTAACTCTGGAAGAGAAGTGCATTTCGAAAAGGAGACGATGGCTTGTTGTAGAAGAAAAGGGAATTTGCTCCCCACCAGAGGGTTTGCTGGAAACGAAGACGCTGCAGTTTTTTATCGTTTCCTGCTGTAGGAAATAGCTAGCAAGAGAAGTCCCAGTCCAAGTTCGGCGCGGACTGGGTTCCTGCAGAGAGCCGCTGTGAGGCATGCAAGTGGGAAACACCGCCGTGCTGCGCCGCACCGGGCGCGAGGGTCGGACTGCCTCTCCTACTATGTGCAGCGAGATAAAAACCTGCTCCGATTGCACCTTCCCTTCTAGGTTTTTCGGGGAACACTTTTCGTGCTTTGTTTCAGACGCCGGCCCTTCTTTCTTGGTTGGTCTGCAGTTCCACCAATCCCGCCCACGACAAGGCGGAGCTTCAGGGTCAAGGTGGACCAATTCCCCAACCTCGCCCCTACACGCGCTTTCGGACCCCGGGGATGAGTGACAGCAACTGGGTCCAACCTGATACTCCAGAGCGTGGTATCCTTCAGGGGCGTTACAGGGATGAGGCGCCCGGACCAATCGTATTGGACTTCAGGGGGCGGAGCCTCCTTGACCGCTCCAGATCGGTGCTCTCTGCACTCCTTTTGTCAAATGAGAGACACGGAGGGGCGGTTCCTCGGACAAGGTTTAGCCAATGGAGGAAAGGAGGTGGGCGGGTACGGAGTGTCTGGCGGCGGGTCCTCAGCTCCCAGCCGAGGTGCGGCTAGCCGGTGGGGATACCGCGAGGCGAGCGCGGGATCCTGGGCAGCTAGCAGGGTGTGAGCTGTCCGAAAATGCACTCGGATGCTGCCGCTGTCAGTGAGTAACACAGAGAGAGAGCGGGTCAGGGCCAGGTGGCTGCCAACACTCCACTCGGCTCTCGCTGTCCCTGCGCTAGTGCCTCCAGTCCCGAAACACGCCGTGAGCCCCTGCCCGGGAGCCACCCCTTCCCCTCCAGGGGCCGGGCAGCGGTGACGCCTTGGGCGCCGCGGGGCGGGGGCGGGCGTCGGGGGAAGGGGCCGGCCTGCTAGGGGAGGGCGGAGGTGAGGGGGGTGGGGACTGGCTCTGTTTCAGTGTTGGGGGAAGGGGGGGCGGGACGTGGGATGAAGGGCCGGGACCAGAGTGTCTGGGGTGAATGGAGGTGGAAGTGGTGGCAGGCGCTAGCGGGCAGGGCAGGGGGTTGACAACGGTGGGGGAAAGAGCGAGTGAGCAGGGCGCAGGGGTGAGGATTTTTCCTAGGGGCTGAGCGTTGCGGGCGGCTCGGTGTGAAAGGCGGGTGAGTACTAGGGGGAGCGCGGGGGCGGGGACAATGGGAAGAAGGACTGGTTGGCGGAGGTGGGGGGGGAACAATGGGGTGGGGGAATGGGGACAGCGGCTGAGCCGGGCAGGAGGGCGGGCAAAGAGATGAGGGCTGATGTAACGGGAGACCGAGATGGTGGGAGGGATTGGGGTGTGACGGGATAGTTGGGGAGTCCGGCGGGCAGAGGGGCATTGGAAGGCTGGTGGGGTAACTGGGAGTGGTGAGGGGGTAGACGTTGGGGTAATAGGATGGAGCAGGTGTTGGGAAGATAGGGTAATTAGGAGTAAGAGAGGAAGGCGGGTTGGGGTGCAAGATGGGGGCAGGGGTAAATGAGGTGCGGTGTGGGTGAAGAGCTAGTTGGAGGAAAGGGAGGTTGGGAGGGGCCGGGGCAGGGGGTGGACTGTCAAGTCCAGATTCCGTCTGAGAAGGACTTGGGGGTGGGGGGCAGTAAGGTGTCTGACTGTGTTTGGGGAAGGTGTTTCCTCCCCAATCTCCATCAAGGCAGGGTCTCTGGAGGGGGGAGCCCTGAGCTTCGGGGTGTGGGGAGAGGAGGGGGCGGGGTTGAGGTAGAGGGGGCGGGGGAGGTGCCCTGAGGTTGGCGCTGGCCGCGATTTCCCGGGAGCAGCGGGAAGCGAGGTCAGCGCTGGCGCGGGCTCCGGCTGCAGGATTGGGAGGCGGGGCAGGGGCGCAGGTTGCGGGTTTTCCGTGGCAGGAGCCAGAGGGGTCGAACCCTGGGGGCTGGGTGGGGGTTTTTGCGCAAGGGAGTTGTCGGGGTCCCTGGCGGTCCCTGGATTCGGCAGTCTGTGACGCAGTTTTCTTATATTTGGTCGTCAGGTGTGGAGGCTGGTGCCTCGGGACCACTTCCTTGCAAGGGAGCGCGGGATCACAGGCCCCGTGTAGCCCCCGGGGGGGCGCGACCTCTTCTCGGCTGCGGGGGGGAAGCAGTGCTTTAGGGGTTTCCTTTAGGGTCTGGCTCCAGTTGCCGGTGTGAAGGGGAAAGGCAGTCCTGTGGAATTGTGGGACTTGTAGTCCTGGCCGCGGTTGGGTTGGGTGCACGTGGGTAACTGTGGAAACCAGTACCAGAATGCAGCGCGAGCTCCTCGGAGCCTGCCTTCTCTGCTAACTCGTGCTTTATTCCCAGCGGACCCCAGAGTGCTCCCAGGAGGCTCTTCTGTCCCCTGGGACTGGAAAAGGTTCACTAGACCGTCTCCCTTTGTCAGCAGGAGGGGGAGAACCCCGCCAAACGCAGTCCTTTCACATTTGGGTTCTTGATCGCGGACTTGGTTATTACCTCCCCGGACTTGGTTGTTTTCCCCTGCATTTGGTGGCCTTATTTGTAGAATATATGATTACTTAGTCTTGAACCATATAGCACATAGGCTGTGGGGAAAACATTCAAGATAAAGCAGCATTAGGGTGGCGTATTTATTGTGGAATCTGTTGTGTGTAAACACTAGGTTAAAAGGTTCAGTCTTATGTAAATGTGGGAACACAGTGGAGACAAATGTAACCCTTGTGCAGGTAATATAAATTATGTGCTTGTATTTCTTGGCCTGTCTGGACTGTCCAAGGATGAGGGACTTTCTGAAAAAATATATTGAATTGAGTGATGGAACTGGCTTAATAGAATTTCGGGTGGTCTCATTCATACAGCCAGATGAAAATGTGAAGATGAATAAAGGGAATATATGTTTTCAAAGAATCATGAGAAGCAAATGAGACTAGAGGAAGGTAAACTTAGAGGAGGACCTTTAGAATTTTCATGTTTGTTTTGCTGTGACCTGTAATTTCTTCTGCCTTTTTAATATTGGAGATCATCCTCTTAATCTGTGGACTCCCAAATATCACATATTTTACGGGTTCCCTTTACCGTTTATATGCAATGATTAAAAACAATCTGTAATATAGAGAGACCCTAAGAGTAGATCAGAATTTTTATGTGATATTTTTGAAACCCTTGGTACCATAGTCACTGGAAGAATATTTATTATAATAACCCTAATGATAAAAGTTTTCCCAAAAAGTCCTAAGATTTGGAAACTTTTTAGTATGGTTTCAAATATACTGAGCTTGTGTGCTTGATTCAATAATGGCTCCTTTCATAATGGCTGAAAAATTGGGCAATGTGCAGTTTTTTTTGGAAATAATTTATATCTGTCTTATATTTTGTTTATGGTGACATAGCCAGGAAACCCTTTGTGATATGTAAATATGTAGTATGGACTTAAAAAAAAAATCCTCACTTGAGGACATTTTTTCATTGCTCTTAGAGAGGGAGAGAAACATCTACGTGAGAGAGAAACATCTATGTGAGAGAGAAACATCAGCTGTCTCCTTGTTGGGGACAACCTGCGACCTAGGCATTTGCTTTGACCAGGAATCGAACCCACAACCCTTTCGTTTATAGGATGATGCTCCAACCAACTGAGCCACACAGGCCAGGGCTGGACATGTTTTTACAAATGTACATTTAATCCTGGAATTGCTCTCATAAAGGGTAAATGAAGTGGATGAGGTTGAAAACAAGAGTTTTGTAATTGTTTTCAAGATGGTGGTTAGTTATTTCTTTCCCCTTTCCTTTTTGTTACATTCCAAAGGGCACTTTATACACATACAACCTCCCCCTGCCCTAGCCCTCCACACCCTAGGTTTCTATGCATTATCAGTTTACACTTTCCGCTCTGGTTTTTAGGTTCCCTGATTTTTGGCCTTTGGGGAGGTCATTTATTTTCTTGTGAACTTAGTTATGCATTTAAACAGATAGTTCTTACACTTTACCCAGAATTTTTGGGCTCTTTTCTATTTCTATTTTTAGATTATTTTTTCTATAACATTATAAGAAAATAAAGTCTCCCTAATTTTCTCCACCTTGGAACACTTCTGTACATTTACTGTTTTCTTTACTCCTGCCTCTAAGAAGTACCTCTACCAACATGCGACCACATTTTTCAAATGTTATTAGTCATTTTTTGTTTTTATCTTTAGCTGCTCCCAGAAACTTTTACTGACTTACTGCTTTCTTCCTGACCATAGTACTTGTTTGCATTACTCTTATCTCAATAATAATAATCTTAACTCAGTAGCTTAAACATCAGTCTGTCAGAAGCTGACTTTATGATGACCTCTGTTGTATCAGTTAGGACGCCTTTGGCAAGTAACAATACTCAATTAAAAATGGCTTAAATAATAGAGCTTATTGTCCAGTAACAAGAAGTGCAGAGGTAAGATCTCTGATCTATCTTCTTGTCTAGGATCTAAGGCAGGTGCAGCATCTTAATGGTAACTTTTAAGAATCTGTACTCATTGCTTCCTTTTCTTCCTCTGTTCTTAGTATTTGGCTCATCAAAAGTCTCAGGCTCATTGCCTCATGTTTGCAAAGTTGTTGCTGCAGCACCAGACATCATGCCTGTGTAAAGATGGTAGGGAAAGAGTTTATCCCCATTAACAGAGAGGAGTCTTTTCTGGAAGACCACCTTGGAGACTTCCTCAATTTCATTAGTTAGAACTGATCTCATGCCACTGCTACTAGAGAGAAAGCTTGAGAAAGTGAAATCTGGCATTTTCCAGCTTCTGTCATGGGATGTGGCCTTTGCTAGGATGGAAGAAGGGTGAGGAGGATGCTCTGCGTTGGCAACCTACAGGTTATATCCCTGAACCAGCTACTTTGTCTCTAGCTTGGTGTCAATCTCTTCATTTGTTTATTTATTTTCGCCTCATTCTAAAATAATTAGAGGTGACCTATGAAGTATAGATTAAAATCCTCCCAAGAGAAGGAAAATAAACTAGATTTACAGGCTGCACATAAATGCTTGCCATGTATTAGAAATAGACCGTATATTTGGCTCTGAGCTTCCTATTAGGCAAAACAAAGGGCAAAACAAGACCAATGAATTTTATTCATTTGGTTAATGAAACTGAAATTCATTAAATAACCCAAGCTGGAAGCTTAGGCATTTCTCATCCTCTTTCACTGGTCAGTAGTAGAAGAGGGGTTGCATCTCTTCCCATGCTTGTCCTTTCCTGTGTCTATTACCATCACCTTAAGTCCGATCCATCTTTTCTTGTATTGTAATAACCAGTAATCCTTTTGCCTGGCTCAGCCTCCTGTAACTTTATCTTTTCCATCAGCAGTCGAATCATCTTTGTCCTTTTTTATTCCCCTAATTGTAAACCTCAGGGGCTCCCAGTTGATTACTGGAATACAGACTCCTCAGAACTTGGGGTTGAACCAACTCTGATAATTTAAGCTCAGTTTCTTCCCCCTGAACTTCTGCCTCCTTGGCCATTGCCCTCAGTGCCACTTCCGATGGAACTTTATTGTGTTCCTTGGTCCCTGCGCTAGTAAGGCTCTGTCCTTCCGTTGAATCTCTGAAGTACTGTTTACTTTTATTCTCAAATTTATCTTATATAACAATAGCTGCTTGTTTACTCTTTGTTCCTCTCCCCAGTTAAATTATTATCCTGTTGAGATCTGGGACTGTGTCTTATTAGTGTCCACTTTATTGTCCAGCATAATCATATGCAAACGAATTTAAATGTATATTTTAAAATACATGCATATATCAGTTTTGAAGAATGTCTATGACATGGAGAAATTCTCAAAGAGAGAATAAAATGCTAATGATGTACTGAGGAACCAGGAGTCTACATGGGAAAGAGCAGGTGCTCACTTGAGATCTGGGATGCAGCAGCCCTGTGTGGGGAAGGCTACGGCAGGCCTCGACAGGCCTGACATTAAGACGCCTGGAGTGTTTCTGTTTTTCCCTGCTTTTTTGTTTTGTGACCAGTTCTGGTCTTAAGGTTTTATTTCTGAATATTAACAATACATTGAGATTGATGAAAGGCTTTCTTCCTATAGAAAGTAAACTTTCTTATTTGGAAGAGAATTTTCTGAGAATCTGGCGTTAATGTTGATATCTTTTTATAATTGGTTAGCTTGAAATAGCGTTAATAGCTTTTCATAGCTTGTTCTTTTTTCTCATTCTGAGATTCAGGTTAGAAGTACCTCTTGAGAATTAGTCTTAAGCAGAACGTACGTTTAAAAATATATGTGGCTATAAAAGAGGTTATAATTTGTGGCTTATGTTTTAAGTAGAAGAAAGTATCAAAATACTCCATTTTAAATAGAATCATGTATTTTAGTAATTATTGGACGACTATTTCAGTTCTAAGGGTATTTTTCATATCACGTTCAGTATTCAGTCAGACAAACTATCTGCTACTTCAGATTTGAATTTTTATTTCAATTAGAAAATGTTAATGAGTTGTTTTCAGTCTAGGAAGGTAGGCTTGTAGTTTTTCAAACTAATTATTGAGTAAAACACTGAGTAATATGAAAAAGACCACCCCCCCTTCCCAAATAGCATTACCTCTGGGTATGATTCTTTTTAGTTCTCTCTTTGAGGGTTTTTTTCCATATGAATAATTTTTTGAGTACCTTTCATTACTTGCTGACCTATAGCAGCAGTACTTGCAGAGACAGTGGGTCATCCCTTTGTGTCTGTGGTGGGCAGGGACCTGGGTCTTCCTCTGATTGGGGAATTCCCGCCTTTGCAGGCTGAGCTGCCCAGACACACCCACCTCAGAGTGTGAATGTGAAGCTGCATAAAAGTGATGGGAAGAAGCAGGGAGTGCCTGTAGGACATTTGAAGAGGATGGACAGTGGTGGTAGCTGTGCAATTTCTGTTAATATTTCTAGCGTCTGTGAAGGCTGGTCCCTGGAGCGAGGCTGGTCCTGGCTGTGCGGATGGTGCGGTCTGCTGTGTGCCCTTAGGCATAGTTTTGGTTGTGGAGCTGATGCACTTGGTTCTCTGGATTTCCTAGAGGTTCTGTGAACTGTCCAATAGCCTTTGAGAAAGAAATCCCTCTTCTGTTTAAATTAGCTAATTGATTTCTGATGCTCACAACTAAGACTTCTGACAAATTCAACATCCAGACCTGTCACGGGCAGTTCCCCATGGAGGCCCTTGTGGAGAGGAACAGTGATCTGCGGGGTTGAACTCTGTTCAGAGTCAGGAGTCCTGGCTCCAGGTGATTCGGAGGACGGGTGGAGCTCACAAGTAGTGTCAGCTGTGGGGTCTGCATTTGCTGGTGGTGGTCAGGCAGAACTCAGTGCCACACATCAGCCACCCCAGTGGATTTCATCATATGGAACTCTTTATTGCTGTCTTTCCTTAACCACCTCTTTGTCCCTCCCGTACCCACCCCCCCACCCCCACCAAAAAAAATTGAGAGATGTTTTGTTCAGGAGCTAATGCTTAAATTCTTGTGTGTCTTGAATCTTTCTGGATCTGACTTGGGAATTTTATCTGTGGAAATGATATTTGTAGTTCTTTTTAGTAGAATATTTGTTTAACCAGAATTCGTATCTGATAGTCCTAATTGCTTTTTTATAGTCAACTTTATTGACTATAATGTACATGTTATAAAATTGGACATTTTTAAGTATACAGTCTGATAAATTTTGATGAGTATCTCTTCTGGCGTAACCACTATAAAACATTTTCATCACCCCAGAAAGTTCCCTGTACCCCCTCATAGTCTTTGCTTCTACCTCCCATTACAATTTTTAGATTTTAATATATATCATCTTAGTCCTTCTTTATGTTAGTTGATAATTTGTTATTTTGCTGCTCCTGGGGATATTGCAGTATAAAGTGGTGTGATAAATCTTTTTTTTTTTTACTGAACTATTAAATCCAGAGAAAAATGATTACTGCTGTATAAATTATAAATCTGTTAATTAATACTTTACCACATGAAACTGTCCAGAGTTAGATGATGACTTGCTCTCTTGAAAGGTTTTCCAGTGGATGGGTTTTCTCGCTTCTCTGTGGCCTAAAGACATACAGTGCTAGAATTTGCTCCAGGGATGTGTTGATGTCTTTAATTGTTATCTGGGTCTGGCTGGGAGGCAGGAGAGCGTGGTAATCAAATGTGGGTCTTAGAGTCATAATGTTCAGGTTCAGATCCTTGCCTCTGCCGTCTGTTAGCGGTGTGGGCATGGGTAAGTTACTCAGGTCCTCTGTGTGTGCTTCCGAGTCCTCGTGTACAGGGAAGACCTACTGCGCAGTGTGCAGTTGGTCAGTCAACAAGTGTTTATCGAACACCTACTACACACCAGTCTGTTCTTCATCTTTCATGAAGTTTTCATTCGGCGTAGGAGAAGAGGAAAATTATAAGCAGGTCAATCATCTAGTATGTCAGGTGGCGATAAGTTCTGTAGAGAAAAATAAAGCAGGGAGTGGGGAGAGCACAGGCACTTCCATAACTGAGTGGGGGATGGGAGAGTGGGGACTGTTGTAATTTTAACAATAGCATGGTCAGGGAAGGCCTCAGTAAGGCTCTCAGTGGAGACCTGATGGAGGTGAGGGGGCATTCCACGCAGAGGGAACACACGTGTTGTGGCTCCGAGAGGGAAGCAGGCCTGTATTTGAGCAACAGCGAAGAGGCTGGTGTGCTTAGGGTGGGTGGGGTTGGGCTGAGAAGAAAGGAGGGGGAAAGATCAAAGATGATTTCAAGGATTAAAAGAGATTCAACACAAAGTGTTTAGAGAGGTGCTTGCCACTTTCCTGTTTTTGTTGCTAATGACCCTTAGGTAATGATAGCCTCCTCCCTAGACTTTGAAAGGAGAACCTGGAGAGGAAAAGAGGTATAAGAACCACCAAGTGAGAGACATTTCCTCACTCAGCCATTCACCAAACATTTGAGGTTTTCCTTGTTGCCAGGCACTGCTGTAACAAACAGGGCTGAGCTGGTTCCCTGTGTTTAAGGAGCTTCCATCCAAGGGGGTTAAGCGGTGGAGGCAGAGAAGTAACGGGCAGCTGAAGTATGGGGCTATGGCTGCTGGGTTAGATGGGTGCCCGGGGTGCACTGAGGACAAATGTGGAGTCATTAAAATTAGACTCCGGAGAAGGGTTAGCAATGGCCATGTGGGTTTAGCTTTTGAAGTTTTAGTAAATAGAAAAGGATCTGTGTGTACCTGGGGGGTGAGGTGGGAGGGTGATCTCCAAAGCAGCATGGGTGAGAGTACCCAGGACTGTGGCTGCAGAATGGGAGTTTGGGAGGCCACATGAAGGGAGAGGAGATGGCGGTGTGGGCTGGAGCTGCATGGGGGAAGGTGGGGCGGAAAAGAGGCACGGGGAAGTGAAAGAAGGAAAGAGAGAAGTCAGGATGTGGGTGCAGGGAGAGAGGAGGCACAAAGGGGAATGAGGACTGGTGATTATTCTCGGGCTACTCAACAGCTTTGCAGCAGCCCTCTGAAGTAGGTTGTGTACTATTATTATCCCCTTTTTACAGATGAAGAAGCTGAGGTGCAGAAAGGTTAATGAGCCTTCTCAGGTTAACTCTTCACAGCTTGTAAACGGTGCATTGAGATTCTTACTCAGGCATTCTGATGGCAGGGTCTAGATGCCCCACCACTGCCAATGAAGTGATACTCAACATTTTATTTGTGCTTTTTCATATAATCCTTGCGGTAGCCCTGCAGGCATTGTATATTGGAATTCTATATTTTGTCACTGGCCTCTGAAAGATGACAGCAGAGCCGGTCGATATGATTACCTCCGTTTTGCTTGTGGTTCTTTCCTTCTTGGAATGGGTCCCCTCAGGATCAGGGCCTAGGATGAATTCGTTCTTTCCCACTCCTCTTTTCACTTTCTGCCATCTTACTTGCCATGACATTAGGTATTTGAAAACAGGTTCTATTTGTGGAAAAATATGTCTGTACTTTTTCTTAACTCACCTTTAGTCTTCCTAGATTTTATTTTAAAATTTTAAAAAAGATTTTATTTTATTTTTAGACAGAGGGGAAGGGAGGGAGAAAGAGAGGGAGAGAAACGTCAGTGTGTGGTTGCCCCTGTGCACCCCCTACTGGGGACCTGGCCCGCAACCCAGGCATGTGCCCTGACTGGGGAATCCAACCGGCGACCCTTTGGTTTGCAGGCCGACGCTCAATCCACTGAGCTGCACCAGCCAGGCCCTAGATTTTATTTTAGACACATATATTAAATACTTTTTAAACACACTTTTTATATTCGTTTTAAAAATATGAGATATCTAACATTGTAGAAAAGCCATAAAATATAAAACTTACCTTTTAGTAGAGCTACAAGTGTAGTTTTTGTGTAATATCTTTGAAAGTTTTTTTCTTTTTCTGTAGTCGAGGATGAATTTAAATCTTTTCCCTTTAAGATATCTTTTCTACAAACGGCATTCCCAAAATTAGACCACAGATTACTTGTTCTTCATTAAACAGGAAGCTGAGAAGGACAGTTGTACCTTCCAGTCCAGGCAATTGGCTATTGAAGTCAGAGTTTTAAAGACCCGTCACCTTGTCATCCCTTCTGCCCTGTCTTTACTTTTTGATCTTCTAGATTCAGTCCATGTTAGGTTCTTTCACATTCTGATAATAATAGGGGTTAAAATAATGAACCTTTATTAGTGCGTAGTAATAGGCCAGCACTGTGCTAAATGCCTTGTGAAGAGGGTCCTGTTCTTTCAGCTGTGCAGAGGACTTGGACACAGTGAGGCTGGGTTAGGGGCAGGGTCACTCAGCTAGAATGCCCTAGAGCTGGGACTCTAACCCAGCGCTTTCCGATGCCAAAGCTGCACTCTTCAACCGAAATCTGTGCTCTTGTAACTTTACTGCGGTTAAAGTATGATTTTTTTTTTTTCACTCCAAACTACGAAGTGTTCTTCAGTGGGAGAGTGGGTTGAAGGGAGTGAATGTAGGGCCCTTTCTACCTTGTCACATTTGGAGTGCAGCCAGACTGGGTGTCCTGAAGTGGCCGACTCCTTTGAGATGGCTCCCACAGGCACAGGCTGTGAGGTGGAAGGTAGGGTGCGGATGGTTTCTCCTCCCAGCCTCCTTTATGGGTCCTGCGAGAGTAGGAAAAAGCCAGCATTGATGTGCTTGGATGGCTTTAACTTTGGATCTTGTGTTCGGGGAAAATGCTGAGTCACCTACAATAACCTGCTTCCCACCCCTTACTGATTTTCCTCTTTCTATGCTACTTTTTTGGCTTTGCGCCTTGTAAATAGCAGATATTTATTGATGAGAATGACGTTAACACTTCCGTCACTGCTACTTTGTTTGTGTTCATTTTTGCCTGGCATTTCAGCTTTGTAATGTTTTCCCTGGGTCTCGACCTTTTTTTTTGTTTCCACATTCTGTGAATGAGTTGGATTCCTCTCTGTATTCTGCTGAGGCTGTTCCAGGAATGGATTGCCTGCCAGCAGTTCGGGGATTGAGTCGAGGCAGGGGACAGAGCTGTACTCTCTGGTTGCACATTAGAATCACCTGGGCTGCTTGAGAAACGATCAAGACCCAGTCCCCCACCCCCAACATTTATTTCATTGATCTGGATTGGGGCCCTGTTACTGGTTCTTTTTTTCAAGCCCCTGGGATGTTCCGATGTGCAGTCGCTGGATTAGTTTTAAGTAGCTTAGTAAGCTGGGTTTGGTTTGAACTGTGGGGGAGAGGGCTCCAAACTTCAGCAGCTCCTCCTGCGCCCCGCCCAGTGCAGGGCCCGTGGCGCAGCAGGTCTGCTTACCACGTGCCAGGCACTGTTAGCCACATTGTAGCCCAGGATCCCTGAATCCTTGCAGTGTCCTTATTGAGGATGACGCTGTTATTATCCATTTTATAGAAAAGAGATTCCTAATTCTGGCATTGAAGGGTATATAGAATGAAGCTGACCCACAAACCTAGCTTTTGGGTTTTCCTAGTTTTACAATATGGAAAACATTTCAGATTTTTGTGTTTTAATAATTGACCTCCAATATGAATATATTTGATACTACAAATGAGATGCATAGCAATGCCATCTCATATAACCAAATGACTGTCATTTGGTATGCAAAGATGTAAAATGTATTGTGGATCATTTAAAACACTTTCTATAGTGTCCAAAAAAAACCCCTAGGCTTCACTTTATGGTAAATTTTATAATCCAAGTTATTTTGAGGTGGAACTCATTGTTAATGATCTTTTTTTACTTAAAATTGCATTTTGTACTTTTTAAAAAATGTATGTATTGATTTGAGAGAGAGAGAAACATCAATTTGTAGTTTCTCTTATGTGTGCATTCATTGGTTGATTCTTGTGTGTGCCCTCAGCAGGGATCAAACCCACAGCCCTTTGGTGCACTGGATGATGCTCCAACCAACTGAGGCACCTAGCCAGGGCGTGTACCTTTTTTTTTTTAATCACATGTTTGAGTTCATCTGTAGATCTGCACTAACTTGTTATCTGACCTGCTTTTTATACTTGAGTTTCCAGGATACTGAGCAACCTTCCAGGATAGTAAGCAAACCTAATATTGGCATTTTAAAAAAGATTTTATTTATTTAATTTTAGAGAAAGGGAGGGAGAAAAAGAGGAAGAGAAACATCCGTGGATGGTTGCCACTTGCACACCCCCAACTGGGGGCCTGCCCTGCAACCCAGGCATGTGCCCTGACTGGGAATTGAACCGGTGACCTTTAATATCAACATTTTAAACATGCTCTAGGCTTACCATCATAAAACCCAAATCAACAGTCCCTCAGTCCACATGCATTTCTATTCTCCTTTTCACAGTAGAACTTCTGGAACAAAATTTTTCTGTTCGATGTAGTCTGTTACCTCCTGCTGGATTCTCAACCTACTTCATTCTGGCCTCAGTTCTGGCTTCGAAATCTTCACCAAGATCACAGAATACCTTCCACATTGTTAGATCCAGTGACTTCATGCTTTTAAGACATTCATTCGCCTTTTGATTGGTACTTGTCAAATGTTAGGCTTTTTCACTCTTCTGTGTTCTGGGGCATAGTGGAGAAAGAAAATCCCGTCCTCATGGAGCTTGTCCTCTAGGGAGAGTGACAAAGATAAACATGTAAATATATATCAAACGTAATGTTAAGGTCATAGAAGACCTCATATTGTATGAGTCCATTGATGTAAAATGTGCAGAATAGGGAGATCTATAAAGACAGAAGTAGATTCACAGTGGCTTAGGGCTTAAGGAGTGAAGGCAGAAATGGAGAGCGACTGCTAATGAGATGATAAAAATGTTTCGAAGTTAGATTGTGGTGATGGTCGCACACCTCTGTGAATACACTATAAACCATTGGCCCACAGGTCACTGGTTTAAATGGGTGAGTTGTATGGTTTTCGAACTATATGTCAACAAAGCTGTTAAAAATGTCAAAGTGGCCAGTGCTATGTAATAATCTAAATCTGGTAGGAGATGGAGGTACTAGTTTGGATAGGGAAGTCAAGCGCAGACAAGGTGACATTTGCATAGATATTTCCCAGTAGAAGTCACCTGTCAGGTCAGAGGTTATGGAGGCATATTAAGTACAAAGGCCCGGAGGTAGGAATCCACTTAAGTATTCCGAGAAGCCTGGCTGGAATGCGGTGAGCAGGGATAGTGGAATGAGATAACTTAGGTCATGTAGGGCTTTGTAAGGACTGGCTGAAGACTTGGATTCTTTTCATTAATGCTGCAGTAACAAATCCAAAATCTTTGATTGAAGTCAGAGGTTTTTTGCAGGTTGGCGGGGGTCTCCACTTGACATCATTGACATTCTCATCCTCTGTTTATCTGAAACTCATAAGAAGGAAGGCTACTGTTTTCAAGAAGGAAGGAGACAAGGCAGACCTAAACAATGGCGCTCAACTACACTGTACCCTTGGCTTTAACGACAAAATTGCTTTCCTTTTTTGTGTCACAGAATAAATTTTACATTTCAGGAGGATGGGCCATGTCACCCATGGCTTAGAGGACCCTACGCATCCCATGTGGAATCCCAGTTATAGAGGCCTGGCCCTACTCTTCCAGATGGTGTTCTTGTTCTGTCCAAAAACACTCAGGATGAGTACTGACTTTGATAACCTTTAATTTTGTCCATGTCTGTGTTACTTTTTTGGTAATAACATGGTCATTATTCTGTCCTTATCCCAGCATCCTGTGGCTCCCTCACTCCAATATAAACCTTTACTGATTTAGTTCACCATTTTTCTTGTCAGCAAAAAACAATAATTACATACCTGTGCATAGTGCTGCATTATAAACTTTTATACCTGAGAGCATTGCTCACTGATTGGCCAACTGGAGTTTAGCTAATAATAAAATACTGGGTTGGCTAAAAAAGTTTTGTTTGGCTTTTAAGTAAAAATAAAAGACACATTTTTTATTTTCACCAATAACTTTATTGAACAACGTATTCACTGTTTCGTTCCACTACCTTCTGCTACCTTTTAGGCAACTTCATAATTGTGTCTTCCCAAAATTTTTTATCTTTTTGAGCAAAGCACTGGTCCAGGTGCCTTTTGCAGTCTTTTCAGGGAATTGAAATTTTCTTCCATTGAGAGAATTTTGTAAAGACCTAAATAAATGGAAATCTGTGTCTGGCGCAGTGTCTGGTAAATACCGCAGATGAATCACAACTTCCCAGTAAAGCTGTAACAGTTTTTACCTGGTCACCAAAGAAGCATGCAGTCTTGCGTTCTCCTGCAGGAAGAGCATGTGTTTTCTGTTGATTAACTTTGGACGTTTATTTTCTGTGCTGCTTTCACTTGGTCTGTTGGGTGCAGTACTTCTTGGAATTAAATCTTTTGGTTTCCCGGAAGGAGCTCATAATAGAGGACGCCCTTCCAATCCCACCATATACACAACATCACCTTCTTTGGATGAAGACTGGCCTGTGGTGTATGCTGGTGGTTCATTTCACTTGCCCCACTATCTCTTCCATTCCAGATTACTGTAAAGCATCCACTTTTCATTGCCCATCACAATTTGTCCTAAAAATGTAACATTTTCGTTATATTTTAAGTAGAGAATTGCATGTGGAAATGTGGTCAAGAAGGTTATTTTCACTTAACTTAATGTGGAACCCAAACATCAAAGTGATTAACATAACCAAGCTATTGCAGATGATTTTCAGCACTCGATTTGGATATTTTGAGTATGTTGGTTATCTCCTGCGTTGTATAACATTGACTGTTCTCAATTAATGCCTCATTTGATTGCTGCCAGCTTCAACTGGTGTAACTGACCATGGAGCATCATCTAGCGAGAAATCTCCCACACAAAACTTCACAAACCATTTTTGACACATTTGGTCAGTAACAGCACCTTCTTCATATGCTGCACAAATCTTTTTTTGCATGTCAGTTACATTTTTACCTTTCTTGAAATAATAAAGCATAATATGCTGGAAATGTTGCATATTTTCTTCCATCTTCAATATTAAAATGGCTACACAAAAATTCACCAGTTTTGTTAAGTTTTTAAAAAAATGCACACTGTTATGACAGCTGTCACAATACAATCTAACAAAATTGTTTTGAATGACATTAAAGACAACTAAGCACTACTGGAGAGCCAGCTTAGAGAAAAAAACCACACGAACTTTTTGGTCAACCCAGTACTACTTTTATGAATCTTTAATGGCCTGAAGAAATGCACTTGGAATAGAAATAACATTGGTGTTACTGGTAGTATCTTTTCTGCACACCTTTTGTCTTAAAAAAAATAAAAGCATGTTGTTTTAGATTTAGCCAGTCGTAGCAACTTGAAAAAGTGTTACCCTAAGTTTGTGCGCCTGATTATGAACAGCTTTGGGTGGGAAATGCTGTTGCTTCTTCCCTTTTGTGGACCATGAAAATAGATCAGTGTTTGCTCTGATTAGAAATAAGCTAGCATGCAGGAATGGGCTTTGGATTGAGAATTAGAAGATATGATTTACTCCCAGGTTGAGCATAGGTAGCTGTTTGACCTACTTGAGCTAATAAAATGAGGAGAGGTGGACAAAAGGACATGCAGCAACAGCCCCTTCGTCATCTCCTGAATGCACTCTTAGTGGTTTTTCTTATGATAGATACAGTCACATTTTGTATAGGAGTTAGTTCTAAAGGCTGTATGTAAGGTGGCAATCCACCTGTATTAAAAGTATCCCTGGAGATACTTTCAGAAGGTGCCCCATTGGAGGTCGTCTGGGATAAATGCAGCATAGCCGGTTCTTTCCTCCAGTCTTGGAACAGATCTCTGGCTCTTCGGTTGAGCACCAGTTGAAGCAGCTGGCTTGTGTTTAGGGACCATGTTTTATGAAAAATACATCTTTAAATACTAGACTCATACAGTGTTGTGAGATGCACAAAATGTGATTGGCATGTGGAAACTGAGTGACTGTGGGATTCATATTGCCTGTCTCTTTCCCTCTCTTTTTTTTGGCCAAGTGAATAAAGTTGAATTTGTGTGAGTTAAATGAGGATATTCTGTAGTCCCATTGTACTCTGGGTTTTTCTTCTCCATTTTTACTGCCACTGTCTAACTTAAGGCCCTAATTATTTCCCACCTCAGTCACTTCCAATAGTCTTCATGAAAGGCCATTCTAAATCCAGGCTACCTATCATCTCTGCTACACATTTGCCACAGAGTGATCTTCCTAAAAAGCTCCTGATTTAAACAACTGGCATGGCACCCAGCCTCAGAGCAGTGCTTCTCAAACTTCTTCACCAGCCTTTTGCTATGCAGAGGTCCGGTGAATCAGGCTCCCTCAGGTTCCTGGGAGCCTGGCTCGGTGGGGTAAAATTTCTTCAGACTCCTGTGCCATAATCCTGTTTTTGTTTTCATGTAAAAGTCTTGTAGATGAAGTACAGTTGAGTAGAACGGATGCTGCTTGAATGTGACGTGTTTACCTGTTATATTTACATATCCTCTGGTGGCCCAGTGGGAAATACTTAAGAGATTAAATTCAAACTCTGAAGCAGGATTCAAAACTCTGAAGCAGGATTCAGCTTTTTTCCCCCTTGAACTTCACCTTCCTTTGGGGCTCCTCTATTATCACGCTGCATCTCACATTTGAAGATCTAATGGTGTGGGTGTCCTAAAATGCTCTGAACATACTGAATTTAGGTCTTGGTGTCTTTGTGTCTGCATTCATTTATTCATTGAGTATTCATTGAGCCCCTAGTATGTGCCAAGTATTGTTCTAGGTAGTAGGGGTACAGCAGTCCTTCATGAAGCTTACATTCTAATGGGAGAGGAAGATGACAAATACATGACATAATGTCAGGTGGTACTAAAGCCATAAAGAGAAGTAAAGCATGGTAAGGTGATAAAAAGTGAAGGAGTCCTGTTTGTTGGATGTGGCAAGGTTTTATAAGAAGGTGATATTTAAATGGCAGCCTGATGCAGTATGAGAACAAGTCATGTTATTGGAGGGAACAGGGCTCAAGGCAAAGAGAAGAGCACATCCAGAGGTCCTGAGGTAGGAGTATGCATGGAGTGTACACAGAACAGCAGGAAGCTCACTGACTGAGAAGGGTGAGTGAGTGGAAGATGAGTAGGAGATGAGATTGGGTAGATGGGTAGAGGCCGAATGTGCAGAGCCCTGAGTCCATGAGAAGGACTTTTCTTATGGCTTGAATACCTTCCCCTTTCATCTGTAACTTTTCCATGAAGTTGGAATTAATTGTAATTTGTTCACATGCTAGCTAGTTGCCCCTGTATTTGCTGATTAACCATTTCTTCCCCATTGATTTCAAATGCAGTTTTATCATATATATTGATTATATGTGTTTCTGCATACATATGTGCATACCTATTATCACCTCTTTTACAATGGTTTTGTCTTCTTGCACACATACCATACCGTTATACTTACTATATAGTACTTCCCCGTTATCTGTGGGGGATACGTTCCAAGACTCTCAGTGGATGCCTGAAACTGCAGGTAGAACTGAGCCCTATATATACTCTTGTTTTTTTCCCTATAACATACCTTTTCACTAAAAGGAAGCACTTTCCAGCTTCCCTTCAGCATACCGGAATTGCTAGCATCACTACTCTTGTGCTTTGGGGCCATTATTAGGTAAAAGAAGGATTACTTAAATACAAGCACTGAAATACCATGACAGTCAATCTGATAACCAAGATGGTGGTCACTGCGTGTAGCAGGTTGTGCATATACAGTGTGGACGCCATGGACAAACACGTTCACATCTTATGCAGGCACAAGATTTCATTACACCACTTAGTATGGCACACAATTTAAAACAAATTGTTTATTTCTGAAACTTTCCATTTAATGTTTTCAGACCATGGTAGACTTTGGTCAGTTGAAACCACAGAAAGCAAAACCATGGATAATGGGGACTACTGTACTTTTCTATCTGGCACTGGCAAACTATAGCCCGTGGGCCAGTTCTGGCTCACCACCTAGTTTATAAGTAAAGTTTTATTGGAATATAGCCACACTCATTTGTTTTGTATTGTTTATGGTTGCTTTTGTGCTACAGTGGCAAAGTAGTTGCAACTGAGATCACATAGCCCGCAAAAGCCTAAAATATTTATGATCTGATCCTCTACAGAGAGTTTACCAACCTCTGCTTTACCCTGTGTATTAATATCTGACAGGGCAAATTCTTCCTCATTCTTTTTCAATAATTTCTTGGCAAGTCTAGCATGTTTCTTCTTTCAGATGAACTTTAGAACCAATCCGCCAAGCTCGTCTGACTCCCTCCCTTTCCCTACGTCTTTCTCGGGGTGGGGAACTGGGAGGCACGAAGAATAGGAATTTGATTGTTTTTAATTTGTTGTTTAGAGCCATGATTGCTTTACAATATTGGGTCTTTCCATTTCAGGAATATAGTATCTCTACATTTATGTATCTCAGTAAACTTCCGTTGTTTCTTCATTTGAATGTTGCATATTTAAGTTTATTCCCACATGTATAATCACTTGTTGCTATTATAATTGAGATCACCTTCCAGTTTTATTTTACAAGTGATTGTGGTATAAAGGAAAGGTTTTGATTTTTATGCATTCAAATTGTTTCTGACTCTCTTACAGAAGTAAACTCCTATTAGGACTGTTAATTTTTAAATTTTGGTTTTGTTTTTGTTTTTGGTTGATGGCCATTGTATGCATACTGAATGTATACGTATTTGTTTCATCCTGAATATTTGTACCTGTGTTTGTATTGTGAGACTTTGCCTCTAGGGCAGTGTTGGGGAATGGACTTTGATCCCTCAGTGACATGCATGCTTTTCTTTTATATTATGTAGGTCACAGCAAAAGGTAATTACAAAAAAAACCCAAAACATAACACTGGAGTCAGCCTTTGTCTGTAGTTTTAAAAACACCCAGAAGATAATTTAAGCAAGCTATTTATCAAGCAGGCTGTGCCTTTTTACAATCATTTGTTGCTTTTTAATACAGAATATAGAGTTTGCATGCCACACGGGAGAGTCAAACCCAGTCACTGCTTTACTGTGGAGAGCCATTTGATCACAGAATAAAGCTGACTTAACCTAGTGTTTATCCTTTGGAATTGAAATATGAGCTGAAGATTTTTATGAATCAGTTAGTGCTTTCCTAAGTATATTCTCTGTAAAGCATTTGATCTTTACCCTTAACATCTATTTCTTAAGGATGTAAAATCTGTGTTAGATTTTTAGGTCTATTACTTGCCCTAAGCACCGAACCATAAATTTAATGTGTTAACCTTTGTGGATTTACCTTTTATGCCGTTTTTGCCTTTTTTCCTTGAATTTGTGTCTGCTCCTTAGCTGCTTCTTACCTTGGTGAAGCTAAAGAATATTTATTTATACTGTTGGTTCCTTTTCTCTTTACACTTTTTCGTGTGTGCCTGAAGTGATGATGAGGTGGTGAGTGTAGTAGACGTTGGGCATGGAAAATGGAGAATTACTGACATGTATTATGTGATTTGTGAAATGAACCTTGTTACTCCTGTGGCCCGTAAAGGGACATTTCATGTACAGAACCTGGTCTTAAATGCGCCTGTATATTTTTTCCACTGTGTGGGGTTTATCTTTGACTATCATTGCGAACATCACTGTGTATGAATGCAGCAGTGCCTGATCATAGGCTGTGGAGATGTGCCAGGCGACGTGCCTCACTCACAGAGGGAGGAGCACCAACTTTGGGGTTTCGGGGTTGGGGCCTGATTGGACCTACAGAAATGAGAAAGCATTTTAGATAGCTGTGTGGTGTGGAAAACGGTAGAAGCAAATGTAGTGATAATTGATATCTTTTATGGAGCACTTATTATGGTCCAGGCATTGTAATGAATGTCATATCTAGGTATAATAATCTCATTCTAAAGATGAAGACATCAAAACTTAGGTAAAATAACTCGTAGACCTAAGATTCAAACCAGCTGTCTGACTCCAGAGAGGTAGTAAAGCTTAGTGTTATTTGGGCAGGTACTGTGTGTGTGTATATAGAAGGATTTAGCAATTTCTCCTGTTTAGATTCTCTTATGTGAATTTCGACAGTTGAATTAACATCATGGTGGTGAAAAAAGTATAACACAGAGGGCCTGGAAGCTACATTGCTTAATGATATTCAGCAAGTCCCTTTCTCTCTTCCCTCCTGTGAGGCCTCAGTTAAAAAAAGAATTGAAATCCTTAAGTTCTCCATTTGTTTGTTTTTGTTGTTGTTCTTCAGGAGGGCCCAAGAGTTTAACTCAGAATTTAATTTCAAGATGATAATGGAATGTATCATTTGTCTTCCTGTTTTTAAATTGAGAGTGCAGAAAGGGGGTTATGGCTCCACAGTAGATGCTGGGCGAGGGGACAGTGTGGTTAAGGTCCCCGTTGCTGCTTGCAGGCCAGGAGAGGGTTGTTGCTTCTAGCTTTAGAGATCTGTATCCATGTTTATTAAATATAAATATAAGTAAGTAAATATGTACATGTAACATATACATACAATCACACACCCCTAATACTTTAAAACTTCTCCGTGTGGTGCACCCATTAAGATAGAAAAGGTTCTGTGCCACATTATGTCACCATTTACCTTAAATATGGCTAAGCTATTTAAATGTCAAAAAATGAACACTTGTCTATATTCGAGGCCTATCTAGAGTCTAAGGCCCTCTGGTTGTCGCTCAGCCAAAAACTCTTCATTCTTTGGACCATTCCCGTTGGCTGTGACCGGGGTGTTAGGTGTTTGGCTGCCGCCAGGTAGGCCAGAGCAGTGCGTGCATACGTGTATATGTGTGGCCCGCTGCTCCTGACAGTGGAGTGTGAATGTCAGGGCTCTGTGGCCTGCTGGCCCCTCTGCCCTGTAGGCCAGCCAAGAGCTGGATTCCTGCCATGGTTTAGAAGAGAAAGTAAAGCTTTCTAAACACTGGCAGGGAAATCAGCTTGCCTTCCAGATTCAAAGCAGCCTCCCAGAGAGTCCAGTTTCCCTGCACAGACAGACAACTTGTATCGCAGTCTTCTCGCTGGGGTTGTTCTTGGCCTCTGATACATGTCCCAAATACTCCAGTGAAGGGTGATTTTTTTTTTCTTTTTTTTTTATCAGAATGGCATAACTTGGAGAGTTGCAGTATCTTTTCAAGGTTACTTTCAGGACTAACCTTTATGATAGTAAAGAAAAGCAACCAATATAAATCCTCATATTTTGCGAAAATATATCTATTGATGCTTATTCAAATATGAAATTATTTATAGACTTTTAACTCACTTTTACATAGACTAATATGTATGCAAGAATAATTTGTAAAATCATTTCACCTCTGGCTGGTGTGGTTCAGTGGATTGAGTGCCGGCCTGCAAATTAAAGGGTCCCGCGGTTCGATTCCTGGTCAGGGCAAATGCCTGGGTTGCAGACCAGCTCCCCAGTAGGGGGTGCTTAAGAGGCAACCACGCATTGATGTTTCTCTCCCTCTCTTTGTCTCTCCCTTCCCCTCTCTCTAAAACTAAATGAATAAAATCTTAAAAAAAAATCATTTGAAATTAGAAATTCAAAAGGCTAAGAATTTAACTGCAAGTTTTATGTTGTACAGGATTCTAAGATTGAGCAAGTTAATTCTGATATGTGTGATTTAGTGTATAATTCTGCAACCATTGGAGATGACTTAATAGTTGATACATTCTTTGATTTGGACATGTTTCTTTACAAGTGTGATTTCTGCTTCTGTGGCACATTTAAATATTGAAGTACAGGTAACCATAGCCTCCATCGCAGGGTTCAACCAACCAGACTCAGAGCTTGCGAGTTAATTCTTTCATTTCTCTGTATCTGACTAATGGGGAAGGGGGGGCGGAGCTTTTGCTCTCTATTTGTTGTATTAGAGCCAACAAAATAAATACGTTGTCAGAACTGCTAAATGGGTGAGATGCTTTTCTATTATGTTCTTGCGGGGAACTTGATATTTTACTGGTAATTCTTGGGAAGAGATAAAGAGAAAGTAAATATGTTTCATTTGCGATCTGTCTTCTATTTGTGCAACTCGTTTAATTGGCTAACATTATTGATAGTTCTCTATTAAGTTCAAGTTCATTGCTGGTAGAATTTTATCACTACTGAAGTATTTTGTTTTACCTTACAATTCATATGAAAATTTCATGAACTTTAACATTTGGTTGGGAATTTAAGTTTGTATCAGACTATTTCTAGGAGATAGGTCTGTAGTTGCATGTTAAATTTTATTTTATAAGTACCAAGTTAATGGAGATACTGTTCAGTTGTATCAAAACATTTGTTTATCATCACTCCTGAGCTTTCTTTTTTTATAGTCTTTGCAGTGTGGGAAATAAATGACATTGAATTTTCCCCTTTTTCTTTTTAAAAGATTTTCAGCTGAATTCTCATCTCTCAACACTGGCAAATATTCATAAGATCTACCACACCCTTAATAAGCTAGTAAGTCAATCTTTTAAAGACAAAACTATCAACTGTTTATGTAGTTGTTTTAAATGTGGTTGATAAAAATTTAGGTTACAGATACTAAGATATCTGCTGTTTATGAAAATACTGAATTTTAAAACTTGCTGTGATGATATGTGATTTCTTGGTAATAATGAACATATTTCTTGCAGAATCTAACAGAAGACGTTGGCCAAGACGACCACCAAACAGGTATTTGTAAAAGCTAACAGTCCTCAATTTTAAATAAACTTCCTAATTTGAAGTTACAAAGGAGAAATACTAGCTGAGAATGCGCAACATTGTAATACAGTCCATTAACAAGTTGTGACGTGATTGAGGATGTCCTGGAGAGGGGATGAGTGGTTGAGGGGATGAGGCAAGGCGGCCGTGTTAGAGTTCCTTCCCAGGGGAGGCAGCGGTGTTAGAGTTCCTCCTCAGGGGGCATCTGTTCTGAGGCTCTGGCTGTGGCAGATACTTCTGTCCCTTTAATGAGCAGGGGGTTCGTCCTAGTGGTTTCAAGATGTCATTTCTTTTCTGAAGTATTTTATACTAAAAAGTTACTACAGTAGTGCAATTTGAAAGGTAGTCCATAAATGTTTATTGAATTGAGATAAAAAAATGATTTGATGGTGTGTGTGTGCGTGTGTGCACGCGCGCGTGTGTGTTTTGTATAGGTCCTGAGGATTTATGAATGGAAAAATTGAAACTTTATTGTAAATGGTTCTCTATCCCTGTGGTTCTCTAACTTGAGTTAACAGTACAATCACTTGGGGGAGGGCTTGTTAAAACAGATCGCTCCCTTCCACCCCCAGCGTTCCTGATCCTATAGGTCTAGGGTGGAAGCCCAGAGTTTGCATATCTGATGAGCTCCCAGATGGTGCTGACACCATCAGTGGTCTGGAGAGCCCACATTGGGAACTACTTCTCTGAACTGTTGATAATCATAAAATTTAGAAATTTGCACCTGATCTGTAGTTACTATAACGTTCAGCAAAAATTAAAATATATTTAAAATTTTTTGAAGTTTACCACAATAATATATGAATTACATGCTTGTTGGAGAATTTTGAGTAGCATAAAAATAAATTTAAGAGTAAAAAGCAACAGTCCTCCTTCATGTCTTCCAATCCAGCGTTCCCCAGTTTAATGTTTGTTTTTTCAGACCTTTTTTACACATGCATACATTTTTATAGTAGTGTTTTTTTTATATAGCATTGATGAGATCATACTGTACATACTGAATAGCATCGTTCTATTTTCATTTAATGGCCTACTTGGAGGTTGTTGGTTTGGTTCAGAATCCATTGAATATTAGGCGCAAGATGGAGATTGAAGTAACAAGCTCATTGGAAAACAAAGCTTAGTTGTGCAGCAAAAATGCAGAGGCTTTCAGTATTTCCCCTGAATTAGAGAGCCTAACAGTCAGTCACCGCCACAGCTAGAGAAGCACAGGCCAGCATACCCTCTGTTCCCTCTCTAAACCCCCACTTCTGACAGTGGAAGGCTCTGGGCTGCTGGCAGGCCCATCTGGAAGGGAGTTCCGAAGGGGCTGGGCCCCTCTGCTCAGTTCCTTCTCCCTGGACCACCAGTTAGATCAGACACTCCTCCCAGGGGTGTTCTGGCAGGCCAGGCCAGAGTGTCCCTACAGTAGATCAATTTAAAGACAGTCAAGAGCAGTTTCCTTAGTAATTTAAAAGCAATATATGCACACGGTTTTGAAAGAAGTGACGAGAAGGTAGAAACCAAGAAGTGAAGGTTTTTGTCCCACGTTAGCACCCCAGTTCCCATCCCCGCCAGTATTATACCGTTGGTTGTCCAGACATTGGCTCTCCAGAGGAAACTCTTGCATTCTTGTGTTTGTTTCCCAGGTGATGATGATGGATCTGATGATAGATTATTCCCCCAAATACAAGTGCACATCTGTAGGTACCCCTTGTTTTTGTCACTCAGTATATTTTGGAGATCTTTTCATAGTAGCACATTTGTAAAGCATTTGCTTTATTTTTTAATGAATGCATAATTTTCTAATTCATGGATATATCATAATATGTGTCTATTGATACACATTTAAGTATGTTTAACTTTTAGCCACTACCAATAATGCTGCAGTAAAATTTTTAGGGCCAGTTTTAATAGCTAAGAAAAAAAGCACACTTCTCTCTTATTTTGGGACAGTATGTTGGTAGGCTTTGGGGATTTTTTTAAACTTAAGAGTTAGTGAAGTTTTGATTTTTAAAACTGTTATTTCATGTTTGTAAAGCCTTTAGGTTGTCTTCCCTTAGCTAAGGTAATAAAACCTCTTAAGTTCTGAACCTTGTACATGATGTAGTTAACTTTGAACTTTGGATTAAAATGAGTATGGTTACTATAGTAATTTCACATTTAAACATTTAATCCGAATGTGGCAATTTAATATGTAAGTTATAATTAAGGGAAATGAAAGTGGAAAATGTATTTAGCCTCATGCTTCCTCTTTCGCCCCCTGGGGACAGTGAATATGTTTGATGTTTGGTATATGACACGCTGGTGCAGTGCCTGGTATCTAGTTAAGTGCCTGTCAGTGTCAATTAGTGTTAGTAATTTCTTAGTTGTCAATTTCATTAGCATTTCTCCATCTGGTTATAGCATCATTTGTGATTACCATATCTGACAGAGTATACTTTAAAAATTAAACAACCCAAACTCTATAACGTTTGGAAATCTGAGTAAGTTACTTACTGTAATACCTGTTCGAATCTCTTTGCCTACAATAGTCTGAGCAATAGCTAAAACAACCGTATATGGAAGAACCACACACAAGTGCAAAAGACACTGGCCTTTCTCTGCTGTCTCCTCTACCGCTTCGGTGCTTTCAATCTTCCTTCCATCAAAAAAAGAGAGAGAGAGTGTGAGAGAGACGAAGAGAGAGATAATATTGGAGAAGTAGCTCAAAATACCGGGAGTAAATAAAAACAACTGGAGAGGACAGTTCTGCCAGAATGGCTTAGTTGGTTGGAGCATTGTCCCGCACACCAAAACGTTGTGGGTAGGGTCCCCAGGGTGTGTCCTGCACACCTAGGTTGTGGGTCAGTCCCTGATCCAGGTGTGTAGAGGAGGCAAGTGATTAACATTTCTCTCTCACATTGATGTTTCTGTCTCTCTCAAGTCAATAAACATTTCCTTGGGTAAGGATTAAAAAAAAAGCCCGGGAGGACAAAAAACGATGAAGGAAGATGATAGATATCAGAAGTCAGTATCATTTAGAAAGAAAGGAAAGGAAATTTTTTTGCCTGAAATAGTGGGATAAAAATGGCATATCTAGAGACCAGTAGTTTTACTCAAGCAAACAAGTAGTTCAGTGATCAGTTCAAGAAAATAAAATAAAATATTAGGTACTGGTAAGGTGTCTTAAAAATGCAACCTTTTTATCAGTTCAAATTATATCTTTGTGACATTGTTCAGTGAGAAGTGAGGTTCAAATAGCTATCTAAAAAGTTTAGAAGTGGCACAATGAACCATGTAAAATATTAAGTGACAGGGCTATATGATGCAACAAAATTACTAAAATGAAAAATCAGTAAGATTTTTGTATTGGAACATGAATTTATACTAAGTTTGAAAAAGTCAGAAAAATTCTCTAATTTTATAGACTTATTATTTGGCAATGACTGGAAATTGGGCACACAATTTTATGTGTCTTACAGAAAATGAATCCTAAACAGGTTTTTTTTTTGTTTTGTTTTACTTGATACCCAAACAAAAAGATAAAAAAAAGAGAGAGAGAAAGTCCTTACTTAGATAACATTAATTGAGGATAACATGCTTAGTTAATTATTATCAAAACAACAAGCTGGGTAATAGATACCAAAGGGCCTTTAGTCTGATTCAGGTAAACTCAAGTTGCTCTTTTAAAAAAAATTTATTGATTTTAGAGAGAGAAAGAAATGAAGGGAGAGAGCGGGTGAGAAAGAAGGGAGGGAGGGAGATTGGGATTGATTGATTGATTATGTATCCATTGGTTGATTCTCATTTGTGTCCTGATCTGGGCTTGAACCCTCCTCCGCCTTGGGTATTGGGATGACGCTCTAAGCAACTGACCTAGGGCCTCAGGGTGCTCTTTAAAATGATTTTCTGGGACCAAATATTAGGGTAAATCCGTTGAAAAATGTTGGCAGTATTTCTAATTGTTTAATATGGGAAGAATGGCTATATTCATTCAGAACCTGGTTTATTTGAAAATATGGTTAGTTAATAGAAGAATTTATTTGTTCTCTTTGGACACTGAACCAAAAAGAAACCTGAATTCCAATCATAACCCTTGGGTAAAAAGTATAGTTTTTTATTGCCTGCCTAAGGATCATATAAATATGAAAGCATCAAGAAAGAGCTAATGGTGGGAGAGTTGGGAAAGCTTTCACTCACTGTTCATCTAATGTAGAAATGTTTAGACTGTAAACCAGAATATCAATCAAGATAATATTAAGAGCCTGAATCACAGTTTGGGATTACTAGTTGACATTCTTCTCCTCTTCCTCGTTTTTTTTTTTTTTTATTATAAAAAGGCTTTTCTTCTTTCATATGTTCCTGCCAAACATTTCTTATGAGATTAAGGTAGCTCCCTGAAATCTTTTTTATCACTGCTTTTCCTTGGTGATTGTCAAAGAATGAAAACTTGTAGCTCTGCTCATTTCAGATGAATTTCTGGGTTTCTTAATGTTTATTAGGAAGTTGCTTTTATTTAAAACAACAGCTTTAATATTTTGCCTCTTCCTGTAATGTCAGATTGTTTGTACTCAAATAGATATTTTGCAGGGTTAAAATAGCTCATTCCCTGAAGCAGATAAATATTCCATAACATTCTTCTTTGTATTATTTGCTTACTATTTTTTGTTTGTTTGTTTGTTTAAAGATAGTGTAATTAAAATAAATTGCGATACAAGTTCTGGGTCATTAAAACCTGAATTTAGCTATACAAATAAATACAAATTTGTAAAAACACTCACTTAGATTCAAGTGCTTTTTATTATAAACAGACATCACAGAGTTATTTTAAGAAGCAAAAATTCTAGAATACGTGTTTTAAAAAGATCCTACCTGCCAAGAAACTTAAAAGTCAAGTGCTTGTTTTTCTGAGAAATGGAAAAAAAATCTGAAGTTATGGTGCATTATTTATTCATAACAATAAATGTATTGGTTTTTTTTAGCAGAATTTGATTTACACATGTTTTAGGAACAGACATGTATGGAGAACCTGTGTAGGACTTGCATGTGGGTATCTTCTTATTACTTTATTAGCTGCTTTGGATGCACAGGCGACCCAATGGGGGCCCTGTAAACCACGGTGCACCTTTGTACATGCACTTAAAAACCCTTGTTGCTCTTGCTCAGGTAGGATCCTTGGAGCCATGTTGGGGTGGGGAGTTAGGGGCAAACAAGCCTTGAAATGTGTTTTCTTTGTGTATTTTGTTGGTTTGGTTGATGTTGGCAAATTGAGTAAACTTAGTTTTCTACAGTGTTAAAATGTGGCTTTTTGTATGCCTGAAACTTTTCCCCGTCATCGTGGGTTCTAGGGTTCTACCTGAGGAACTGTGTCCTTTGCAGCATCCCTGGGGTATGAGTTTGACTCATCCTTCCTATGAGGTGGCGGGGAGAGGAGGAGGATCAGTGAGCCAGTGGGCGCCTGAGGTGGAAGGGGCATCAGGGAGGTGAACAGACATCGTTTCTTTGTGAAAGGTGGCCCCGTAATAGCCACTTTTGCTGAACGTTAGAAGTGAAGAGAGCTAAACAGAAGCTAGAAGAAAAATGTTGAATAAATGAGAGAATAAAATGCCAAATTTGGGGGTCAAATTTGAATACATTTTACACAGTAAAAGTAAACGCAAGTAAAGGCGATTTTTGAAACTTTTTCTTTTTTGTGAAACTTTAACAGAAAGCATTCATCAGTAAGGAAAAAAAAGTGGAAAACGTTGGTTAACATGATGTTTGTGTTTACCAAGAAGATGGTACTCTTGACAAGTAGGATTCAGTGAAAGCCTGACATTATACCAGTGTTTCTATGAAGAGGCAGATAGTGAAGGAGCTAGTGCACTGACTTTTATTGGTGAAGACATCATTTTAAATACTGTTCATCTTCCCATGGGCTGAGGAGATAAGTGCATTTTCCTCTGTGTTCTGAAAACACTGGTGGAGGCTACTGCCAGAGCCGATGCTCAGAACCAAACCATGACCAGCCCTGGAAGAACATGTCTCTCCTTCACACATACACACCCAGGACGGCAGAAGCAAGCCTTGCGGTTTAAGGGAGACTTATTTCTGGGCAGCGTTGCGGGCTTTTTCAGCCCTATGGGGTGTATTTTTTCATTTTACAAGCCCCATCCGAAGACATTAATGGGCAAGAATAAGCCTTTTTCTGGTATGCTGGCAGTCTGCAACTGCTTGGGTTACTCTGCAGGTCTTGGGATCTTTTTGAATGCTTCAGTGGTGTTTGTAGAAAGGACCACCATTTCAGAGGGAAGGTGAATGAGGTGCTTGGTGGTGGTGGGCAGCACTTTCTCTGGCCCACTCGCTCCTAGCTCCTGCTGCTGGTATAGGGAGGGAAATATGGGAGCACCTTGTTTCTCAGAACCCTGTACTCCCTGTCACACTCCCTGGAAGAATAGAGCCTGTTAGGGCCCCTAGGAAGGTGGCTGAGGGTCATATTGTTAGCTGTTTGTGGTCTGCTTTTGTGCTGAAGAAGCAAGCAGGATCCTTGAGCACATGCGTCATCCAGTGCCTGGCGCTGGGCAGACACCTCATTCAGGCTGTAGTCTTGTTTTATTACAGAATAGTGCTCTTGGCTGGTATTGTCTTAAAGTATATTAACCTGGTAACTTAGCACCGTGGTGGAAGCCGAAGTGTAAACTGGGATTTAGGCTCCAGTCCTGACCGTTGCTCTTACCAGGGTTGTGACTATTAGCTCCTGACAACTCTCTCCCAGCCTTCGAACAGCTTTCTAGAAAGAGTTGTCCACGTTCAGTGTGTTTGCTCCCTCGCCTCACATCCTTCCCCAGCCTGTGGCAGTTGGGCCTCCACCATAACGGACCCATCACTGCTGGACTTGATTGCTAAATTCAGGGTGTACCCCACACCTTTCTGAGCTGACCTCCGTGTGCAGCCGGCTACTCCCTCCTGGAAACACTCTTTTCCCTTGGCTTCTAGGACATACCCTCTCTAGGTTTTCTCCCTACACAAGTTTTTACCTTCTTTTCCCAGCCCCTTGATATTCCACACTCCCCAGGGCTCTCTCCTTAGTTCCCTCGGCATCTCCCCCTCTGCTCTTACGGCCTAGTGGAGGCAAAAGTAAGTAGTGGCAGAGAGCGTGGGCTTTGCTGCTGGGCTGCTTGGGTTTCATCCTTGACTTCACCTACTGCTTTCCACCTGTCATCTAATCTCTCTGGTTCAGTTTCTCCATTTGTGAAGATGGCGGTGCTAAAAAATTCCTATATCGTAGGGTTGTGAGGATCCAGTGAACACTGAGGTCCAGTCTGCACACCACGGGCATTCCTCCATTATGTCACCTGGAACATGTTTCTTTACATGCCCAATGTCTGTCTGCACACAATGCTTGGCACCTATTGAATAGATGTATTTTTCCCTCATAAAACTCCTGAGACATAGATACCGTAGTTATCATACTTCAAATGATACATCAGAGTCCCCGAATAGGTCAGCGATTGACCAAGCCACATACTAGGTGAAGAACCAGAACTATTCATTGAATACGGACCATGCAACTCCAGCACCACTTTGGTCTTGTCCTCTTGGGTTGCTGAGAGCCCAGGGCCTCTACCGGTGGGCTGGGGGAAGGAGTAAGACTTGTGGTCCAGAATTCACCACTTAACACTTCCGAGACCTTGGAAAGTTACTCAGATGCCTAAGCCTAGGTTTTTCCCATCTGTCAAGTAGAAATAATTATCTCTGCCCTGCTGTTATTCAGCGTTACTGACATAGTACATCTGCTAGCCCTTGTGCCAAGATGGGCCATGTTAATTACCTTATAATTGTCTTGTAATTTATAATGCTTTAAGACAGCCTGAAGTGAGACCGTCCGGGTTTAAATCCCAATTTTGCCGCCCACCTAGCTCTCCCTGCCTCCATTTTCTCATCTGCATAGACAGTAATGATGGTTCTTTTCTCATAAGCTGGTTAAGAGGTTAATACATGTAAGTGTTAAGAACAGGACCTGGCTCACAGTAAGGCCTCAATAAGTGTTCTGCGTTGTTACTACATCTTAATATTTTTTACCAAATGAAAGGTATGCTTCTGAAAACCCTGAATGGACGTGGCAAATTCTGTTGCAGGTGGCAGAAACAAACTAAAAATTATTACGGAAATTTTGCTCAAGATCGTGTCAGGCTTTTTTCCTAAAAAGCCAAATCCTGTTTTTTTGTTTGTGTTTTGTTTTGTTTTGTTTTTTAATCCCAAACCAGAGAGCTCTTGAAGCTTAAGAATGTTGGGACTGATATTCTTGTGTGTATTTTGATTCAAGGTGACTGGCTAAACTGGCTTTGCCTTTTGAAGGAACATTGACATGTAAGAGAAGCTGAAAGCTGAGGTGATTTATATTAATATTTTTGGAGAGTAAATAGAAGATGTGATAACTTCTATTTCTGGTGTGCTTTCGGGGAGAGTGTATTAGCTTACTTATATCATCGTTAGATTTAGTCTTGAGTATAACATTTTCTCAGAGGAACTAAAAACATTTTTTTTTAACCTCATAGCATTTACAGATAACATCTAAACCCTTTTACAATACCTGCCATGAAAGTTTCTGATTTGGTGGGGGTATTTTTTTGGAAGTGTTATGATGTGGCATACCTTAATCTTGAGCTTTTGGCCTCTTGTTTTGTAGGAAGCCTGCGGTCTTGTAGTTCTTCGGACTGCTTTAGTAAAGTGATGCCGCCAAGGAAAAAGAGAAGACCTGCCTCTGGAGATGACTTATCTGCCAAGAAAAGTAGACATGATAGGTATGTTGCAGAGATAGCAGATCAAAATTGATGACTTCAGTGTCAAAAGAGGAATGTTTCTGCCTAATCCATTGTGGGTCTTCTAAGTGTACAAATGCCAACTGGAACATTGTTTTTGTTCTGCCAGGCAAACTTTCAAAGTGTAGTTATTTCATGTTACTTATTGTGTGCGTAGGTTTATAAAACAAAAACACATTAGGTAATTTGAGTTCTTAGAAATTACAGTTTTATCTTAATCCACTGATCTGCCAAAACTAGTGTAGGTTCTTTCTTTCCTTTTATGGGCTGGCTGTCTGTGCCTCTTGAGGACCACGGAATTGGTATGTATTCTCACTAAATACCACCACGGGGTCCCGTCATTGCCTTTGCAGGGGACCTGGGCTGAGGAGCTGCAGACAGCCGCCCGTCCTGAGTGCTCTAAGCCTGCTGGGAGCTGAGGTTTATTCTCAGAAGAGTGAGAATTTGTTAGAAACAAACTTGTTTGAATATTTGTTTAAATTACTTCTCTTTCACACAAGTGAACTGTGAGTTTTGGTAACTCTGACAGTCTATTAGACTTGTTTATTTTAGGCCTATTTATTGTTTCAGCCTGATTTTTAATATGTCATTTTTTTCTCTCTTTTTTTAAAACAATGAATAAACATCAGAATTTTAATCCTTTCTGCCTTTTTCCATCTCCCTTTATTCTAGTTCTGTAGGTCACTTCACTAATGGGTCTGAATTTTCACGTCTATAAATCCAAGAGATTAGATGAGACTTTTCTGTTTCTTTCTTGCTGTGGTAGTTAATAAGCCACAACTCAGTTGGAGGGTTAGGGAGATGGACTCTCAAAATATAAAATTAATATGACTGTTCCTATTCCACATGAGTAGAAAATAATATCTAAAAGGTAATATTATCTGTTATCTAAAAGAAAATATTTATCTAAAAATATTATCTTTAGAAGATAATCACCAGCAGTGTCTAGACCAGTGCTTTTCCGCATTACAAAGCCAGGTTACTTTATACTTCCTTGGCAGTGTAGATGTTATTTTCGGGGAATTGTTAAATTCTAATAATCCCATAGCATTTTGTGACGGTATATAGTATTTATTCTTTTTTTCACTGCAGTCCAATATAATATAGTCTGATGAAGCCAGTTTAAAAACTGGTAGTTGAGTTTCAGAAGGGTGTGAGTTACTCATATTGATAGCATTTCCGTTGTCATCTAAGGAAGAGAGAGTATGGCATTATCTGAGTTTCATTCTTGGTCTCTTTTTTTTAAACTTTTTTTTGCACACTACAATGTTCATCCATTTTAAGTGTGCACATTCAGTGATTTTTGCTGAGCCATTGTAGAATTGTGCAGCCATCACTACAAACCCGTTTCAGAAGATTTCCGCCCCCCCAGTTAGGTCCCGGATGGCCATTCACAGCCACTCCCTGTGCCCACCCCCAACCTTCGGCAACCGGGAACCTGCTTTCCAGCGCTACAGATTTGCCTTTCCTGGTCATTTTACGCAAGTGGTCTTTTTGTGTGTTGCCTCGTTCACTTAGCTTAATGTTTTTTGAGGTTCATCCATGTTATAGCATAAATCAGTTGTTTTTTCCTTTTACTGGCTGAATGACACTCCATTATCCTTTTTTATGTGGAGCACGTTTCAGTAATTCAAACATTACTGGGTCATATATAGGTCCCTACGTTATTGACCAATTAAAGGCTTTGAGCTGAGATAGGAATGTTCAGGCCCAGGATAGGAACATATCTGTTTGAACTGTTGGACAGTATCTACCTTTGTTTCCACTATTATGGCTACCTTTTATCAAAGAAATTAAAAACTGATGGTTTGCAGTTTCAGTATCTTACCACCTTATAGCCGTGTTCTTTTTTTGGTATTGAAACTCTGAATCTCTCATCAGAAGTATATACAGATATCCTGGTGAATGTGTAGGTTATGAATAAATGATCATTAAAAAAGAATTTATATATGATTTTATGTACTGTGTAAATGAAAATTATATTCATAAGTGCTTATATAACTATTTAGGCAATTTAGATGTAAGTAAAGGGTAAGAAAAGTATATACCTGTACTCATAATTTTTTTGTCCAGATCACTATTTGTAGAGATACCGTCTCCTCTCCCCTCCTCCAGTGGGGAATATTTTAGTCCTTAGCCCCAGGTCATTGTGAAATAAGAAATTCCTGTTGAAGGTCACAGTGCTGTGGTAGGAGGCCGCTGTGCTTCCTGATGCGGTGCTTCAGCCGAGGCTGGCTGTCTCCGCAATGCGAGGGAATTACCAGAGGATGGCAAAAGCCAGGGCTGCTCTGTGCTTCTGTCCCGCAAGGTCTTTAACGTTACCCTAGTCGGGAAGTCATCCAAGGGACTTTATGGGATCCACTGTGTACCTCATTGTTTTCTCCCCTGGAGGCTTGAATATAGTTTGGTATTTCCTTTTATTTTCTTAATGTTCCCTTGAGTTGTCTAATATTGACAGGTTCTTAGACTGTGCTCTGTGTCCAACGTGACTCATAAGACACAGAAGTCAAGAGGACTCAGTGTGAGACATGAGTGCGTTCTAGGGTTATCAATTGAAGAAAACACCGTAGACATTTCTTTCTATATCTCACTATCATTCTGTAGTTAGTTTTAGATAGTAAGGTAGAAGGGGGTCTATCAAATACCTGTTCTGTTCGGTTCTTACTGATTATTTGTTAATCAGAGAAAAACCTGTATTAAGTGCTTACCATTTAATTCTGTATTGGGTGTGACTGTGTTTAAAACTGTAGTTATAAAAGCTGAAGCTTTCAAATGCAGTAAGTAAAATATTTAAAGTATACTTGAAATACTGATTAAATAGATAACTGGTTTGGGTAAATGAATAAAACCTATCTGCTGCTTTAAAAGAATGCTGAATCTTTAAATAACTTAAAACTGCTTTCTCAATTTCTAGCATGTATAGAAAATATGATACGACTAGAATAAAGACTGAAGAAGAAGCTTTTTCAAGTAAGAGGTGCTTAGAGTGGTTCTATGAATATGCAGGTAGGTGATCATTTATGTCATCTAAAACCATCCTCATGAAAGTAGGGGCTACCTTAGAGGAGATTAGGAGATAAAAAAATGGCACTTTTCAGATTTGGGGTATGTTTGTGTGTCCTTGTTTGAGGGAAAGAACATCGTTGAAACAAATCACCAAATGTCCTATTTATAGCCAGCAACTAAGCCAAAGAATTCAGAACACTAGAAGTGAACTGAAAAGATGAAACGCACTTGGGAGAAATACTTTGGATTGCTAGGAAACCTACTTCAAATGCTGGTAATGGGTGATTATTTGGTTTACACATTGAAGTTAAAATAAGCTTTGCTGCTTTGAACCTTTATGTAGTGCAACAGAATGTCTTATATTAAGTGTCTCTATTTTGAAAGATCATTTGGCAGCAAACGTTTGTTTTGTCATTTAAATGTGTTAAATTCAGTCCCATTTTAGCAGCTTGTTATAATTGGCTGGATAGTGTAACACTGAAATCTAGGGTTTGGTTGTCACCATGGCTGTGTATGGCGTAAAACAGAGAAAAGGAAAATTTTTCAGATACGTTTGAACTGCTGGTTCTTTCACCTTTCCTCTTCCCTAACTTGTTTCCTGTCAACGTGACTATACCAGCACCCCTCAGGCACAAAGTTCATGTCATCAGTGCACCCCCACCCCGTCACACCTCACTTAAAAATCCCTGCTACCTACAGGATAGAAGAACTGATTCCCTGCCATCCCTTTGTGCGAAGTGCTTTTCTCCATTTTTCCATCTGACAAGCTGCCGTGCAACTTTAAAGCCCCCTAGTGAGCTTAATAGGCTTTGTGCTTCCCTAGGCCATTGTGCATAGTTATGATACCATGTTACTGGGCGTCAAAGTGAGGATTCCCATGGCCTGACCTTGCCATTCCCTGTCCCCTGCTCCCCCCTTTTCCTGGTAAGAGTCTTGCTCCTTTTGGTCACAGAGATTGTTGCAGAGGCTGACAGGTAATCTAGATCAGGCCAACCAGATGAAATTTCCTGGGATTATCAGGAAGCTGGGAGAAGAATCTTTCTCTTCTGGTGTGCACTTGAAAAGATGTGATCTTGATTCCTGTAGTTCACTGGGTTTTTGTGAGCTCATACAGTATCTTTCTAGTGAATTCTTTATTACTTGACCTAGTTTGAGTTGGATTTTTGTTTGCAGGGCATGAACACTAGTACAGACACTTATATAGTATTAGTATTTATCTGTTTTCACATTTATGTCATAAGAAAACAAATCGCTTGAAGACATTTTGTCTTCCCTAGTAAAAGTGTTTGGCACTTTTCTAGGTGTTTGGTACATGGATACTGAATGAAAGAAGAGTTTTCTCATATTTGTGTCACTTTGATTATGAAGATCTTTTGCTGGGCTCACATTTATTGTTACAAAATATATTATAATAAGGAAAATTTAAACATGAAAAGAACACTTAATCCCACCACCTTAGCACAGCTGTTTTGATTTTTTTCATGTCTTCCTTTACAAGTAAGCATAAAGTTTTCCGTAGTATAAGCCACACTTCTGTTTTCTTTAAAAAGAGAGCAGGCTACAATTTTCCTTCTTAGTTGCTTTTCTCTGGCGCAGAAAGATGACATTTGGGATAAAGCTTAAGCCACATTCTTTTTAGGTTCCTTGAGATCCCTGCTGGGTGGTTCCTGGTAGTCCATTCCTGCAAGAAGTTTCTGTGAGTGCGGCCAACTCTGTTTTTACACTTATCTCCTTTTTCCTTCTTCTCCTGTATCTTATCTGTAGGAAAAATGGTTTGAAATTGGGAATTATTAGAAGCCCCAAGTGGTACCGGTTTTACTTTTATTATCCCAACCATGTGAATAAAAACTGTAGACCAGTATTATTCAAGGTTGACTTACAGGTTGTGCTGTAGGGTAAATGTGAGGCCATGGGCCCCCTAGATTGAAGAAGGCTTTACCACCCATTGTGAAAAACGTAAATATAATTAGTCAGGGGAGCCTGGTTAAAATGGGAGGGAAAGTGGGAGGATCACTTTTTTCTAGATTATTGTCAGTATACCTGTCTTCCACATGTGTCTCCGGTATGTCACCAGGGCTTTTTGCAGCTTATTTAAGATACAATTTTTTTTAAACCATCTTCCTCAAACCCCACTTCTAACCCACTTTATGTTAGCCAGTAGCATGTTTGTTAGAATGAAATTGGTCCGTTCTACAGGGGAACTGATAAATTCTGTATAAATATAACCATAATCCCAGTGAACAGTGTGATTACAAATAGATCTAAATAAGTGCATGAGAAAGATAATGAGGTGAAAGAAAAAATTGTTTTAGATAGCAGAATTATGCGTAGCTTTTTAATAATTTAATTGACCAGCTATATTATAATATTTTTAGGGTAAAATAATTACTTTGGGCAGAGTCATGCCATTGCAAATCATGCTGTTAAAAACTTGATCTTTTAAAGCACAGGGCAAGTGTATACAATTAATACGAGAGTGGCAGTGTGTAAAATATGAAAAAAATGAAAAGCATGGATAACGTTTCCACTGTGCAGTATATATACAGCAGACCTTCTTCGAGGGCTTGGCAGTCAACAGAAGCACTGTGCTCATTTCCTAGGGTGGCACATAGACAAATTGAGAAGCACCGTCTTCAGAATGCGTGTTGACAGAGAGAGGAGGCAGTAACCAGGGTGGAGGGTGCAGCAGGGCAGAGCAGCCTGGAGACACTCAGGCCTAGTGCCCAGGCAGGGGTGCAGGTGGCTGTCTAGGCTCAAGGGTAGGTTACAGTGAAGGAGCTTTTATAAAATCAGGGAGAATGGAAACCGAAGAAAGGAATTTAAAAAGAATTATAGAGTAGCTTTTTTTTCGGGTTTATGCAGCCAACTCCAATGAGTCCTATCAGTAAATACCAAAAAGGTGTCTTTCCTAAAAACAAAACCTCTTAGCAAAATAGGGACAGATGGATATTTCCTTATGAGAATAATTATTCTTTAATCTCATAGCCTAAAAACTTTACAGTAGTGGAATGATGGACATACACACATGCACATACAGTGGAGAAATTGAAAATGTGTCAGCTAACAAGAACAAAGTAAATTATAGGGACTCTCGCAGGAAGATTATCAGACATATTTAGTGAAAAAAGCAAGGTAATGAATGTTGAGGTACAGCATGAACCCATGTATATAGATAAACAAATTTAAAACTGCATTTCGGCCCTGGTCGGTGTGGCTCCGTTGGTTGGAGTGTCGTCCCATAACTGAAAGGTCACAGATTCGAACTCTGGTCTGGGTGCCTGCGATCCCTGCCAGGGAGTGTATGGAAGACCACGAATCGATGCCTCGCTCTCATATTGGTGTTTCTCTCTCTGTTCTTCTCTCCCTCCTTCTCCCCCTTCTCTCTAGAAGCAATGAAAAAAAATGTCCTTGGGAGGATTAAAACAAGTAAAAAATAAAAATAAAAATACCTTTCATTGTATATTTGCACACACATAAAAATAAATACATAGCAAAAAGGTCTGGGAGGAGACG
Organism: Mormoops blainvillei; assembly: GCA_004026545.1. Lineage (NCBI taxonomy): Eukaryota > Metazoa > Chordata > Mammalia > Chiroptera > Mormoopidae > Mormoops > Mormoops blainvillei. The sequence continues at coordinate 44,591 of PVJD01002585.1, read as the reverse complement.
TGACTCACTGGGAGCGAAAGGGAGAAGGCCGGCGTTCTCTTTTTATTGCATTTTGCTTGGACTGTCTCTGTTTGAACATTTTACCACGTGACTGTATTAACGTATTCTTTGTGTAATATATGATTGTGTACATGTGGGTATATTGGGCTCTCAAACCTAAAGCTAGGAACATATTAAATGATAAAATCTTGTTCTCACATTTGAGTCAAGAATGAGATAAGTATGGCCACTCTCACTGTTCTTCTTTGCCATTGTTTTGGAAATTATTGATAGTGTTACTCAGATATGAGAAAGAAATTAAGGGCATAAATATTGGAAAGGTGGAGACAAAAATGATCATTTATTGGAGATGCAATGATTAAATTATTGTATACCTGGAAAACCAAAGAGAATTGCCTGGACAAACTTAGAAACAGCAAATAAATATGTATGTATTTCATGTATGTAGAAGCTTAGTTTGGGAAGGGTACTTAAAGGAACTATTTAATAAACGTTTAAGTGAACTTTTGTCTCACATTTATGTGGTAAAGCAGCAAAAATAACCAAATTAAAAATTAGGTAAACTTTTATTTGCATGATAACTTTTCCCCTAATAATCAGGTTAAGAAAATTAGTAATACATAGAAAAATATTTAAAATAAAAGGAGAAAAATAAATCCCAGAAAAAGGTAACAAATTTGAATACATGAAACAAAACATTTGTAACAAAATAGCACATTTGTAAGTAAAATGAAAATAATAACATGCAGAAAAAGTATTTGCTGCAGCCAGATTAATGAGAAGGACTCGAGTTTGTAGTTTAGTAACATAAGACTTTCCATCAAGCACACCAGGTGATTTTAATATCCATCCTTTGTTCAAAACAACCACCCTCTACATTTATTATGGTTTATTATTCCTAGCATTGCGTGGGGTCACAAAGGACTGCCCGACTCCGACGCTGCTGGGGGTGGGGAGCTGGGGAAGGCTGCCCGCCTGGTTTAGTCTTTAGAGGCTGAAGGGGTTAGCCAGGCAAGATGGGGAGGGGGAGAGAAAGATGGGCCGAAGCCACGGAGCAGTGTCGTATTGGCTGTGTCAGGGTATGTGTGTAGAGCAAACCACAGGTAAGTGTTTCTACATCTCAGGTTTTATTCCTTCCGTAATATTTATTGATTCATTTATTTCTAAGAAACTTAATTTGAAGGTTGAAAGATAGAAGGCTAAAGAGAAAGAGAGGCACTAGATCAGAGGGTACCTTATTTGATATTCAGATACTTTGGGCATTTATCTTTAGGTAGTGGGGAGCCATAGGAGGACTGTAAGGCACGTGACGCATGTCTTACATGCGCAGAGCGGGTCAGAGGGGACAAGGCTCTGGAACTAGGGAGAACCCAAGGAAACTGCTGTGGTAATCTAAGTGAGAGGATCAAGCCTGGAGAGACTGGTGCAGGATAGGTCCAATTAAGAAATATTTGGAAGGAAAAATTGACAGTACGCTTGAATATTGATTGGATGTGGAAAGTGTATAAGGGAGGAATCCAGGATGACTCCCAGGTTTCTATTGCTGGTGGTGCCACCCAGTTGAGACAGCAGAAAGGATAAGTGGGCGTGGCATGGACAGATGATGGACCCAGTGAGGTGGTAGTGGAAAATGTGCAATGCAGGAGTAGGACAGAAGATGAGTTTAGTTGTGACAGTTAAAGAGGTGGTGAGGTAGACAGCCCAAAAGCAAGGGGAAAAGTGTGGGCTAGAAAGAGATCTGGGTAGTATCTGAAACCCCAAGTATGGCTGCAATTCTCTAGAGAGAGTGTGTAGGATGAATTAGAAGAGGTTTACAGATGGGACTCTGCACATCAAATTTAACAAGTTGGTAGAAGCACAGGAACCCATAAAGAAGCTAAAAGAAGAGAGCTGGGGGAACGCTGACTGAGAGAGGGCACTGCCAGAAGTCATGGGAGAAAACAAGTTTTGTGAAGAAAGAAGTGCTTCAGATTTTCAGGTATCAGAGAGAGGGCAAATAAAATAAAGGTGGACTGTGTCTGTTAGATTTGGCAATTAGGGGATTATTAGTGACTTTGGCAAGGAGAGTTTCAGTGGAGGGACAAGAGCAGAAACCACATTATGTGGTTGAAGAGTGAATGGGAGATACAGTAGAAATGGAACATGTGGACGGTTTTTTCAGGAAAGCAACAAAGCTAAAGCTAGAGTGGAAAGAAAGCCGATATTGCCTTTTCAAGAATAAAAAGACTACTTGATTTTGTTTTTCTGCCTAAAAGAAACAACTGTTATTTCCCAATTTTTATAAAGAATATTATGTGTTTCTTTGCTGTGTTTCCAAAAATTATTGTATGTACTGAAATTATTACCAAAGTAAGAATAGAGCTTTCAGCTGCTTTAATGAAGAGAAGAAATTGAACTCAAGTAGCCTTATCCTTAGACATAAAACATGTATATCATATGTCCATAGATTGAGGAACATAGCAATAAATTGACATAAATGATGGTGCAGAGTAGAATCCTTTAAAGATATAACTGAAATGCCAGAATATTTTTCAGTTTATACTTGGTGATTTCTTTCTTCAGAAAAGAGTTCTAGCCCTTAAGTGTTTTTTGATTTTAGTTCACCTGGATAATAAATATTTCGACAATACAATACTACTACAGTAGTAATAGAGCACACGGTTAGATTTAATTTATATAAGATTGCATTTCACTGCAGGTACTGATGATGTTGTAGGTCCTGAAGGCATGGAAAAATTTTGTGAAGACATTGGTGTTGAACCAGAAAATGTAAGTCTAACTTACTAAGTCAGGTGAATCAGTTGATTATTTTTCTTAAGTCTTTTGTCTCATGACAAATAAAGCAATAATATAAAGGTGATGGTGTTAGTTTTTATGAAGCAATCTAAGAAGTAAATTTCAATTCTAACTTAATTTCTAATTGAATTTTTGGTTGTAATTGGTATGGTGTATAGTCATTTTTTTCTCTCATGTTAATTTTCTTGTATCTAAAAGGTACTGTAATAAATAAACCAGATTTTTAAAAAATGGTGTGGGTATGTATATGTATAATGACAGATCAACTGGGGGACCGAATCACAGCATTGTATCCCTTTGTCTCCCTCTGTAATTGTTCCAGCCTAATTAGAGTTTATCCAGGACTTTAAACAATTATTCATAAGGGTTTTGAGTAGATTGTAATTATCAAGAATTTTTCACAGCTCTGTTACTTCCATTTGAATTTAGTTCAGGAAGTGATTGCTTTTCGGCGTAAAGGCCCTTAAATACTTCCCTTAAGAAATTTAGTTAGGCCCTGACTGATGCGGCTCAGCTGGAGCACTGTCCTGTGAATAGAAAGGCTACGGGTTTGATTTCTGGTCAGGACACATACCCGGGCTGCAGGTTCGGTCCCAGGTCGGGGCATGTATGAGAGGCAACTGATGGGTGTTTCTCTCTCACATTGATATTTCTCTCCCTTTTCTCTATTCTTCCCTTCCCCTCTCTCTAAAATCAATAAGCATGCCCTCGGGTGCGGGTTAAAACAATTTGATTAGAAGTTATTTTATGTACTTAATTATGTTTGCCTTATTCTTTCATCATGTTATTGTCGAATATTTTTTCCTGTTCCCACATCTACTCTCACACTAAAATGAAAAATTACGCTCATACAAATGCCCTGGATCATTAACTGTGCAGTTTAATGTTACATTAGCCTCCAGTTTAACAAATATGCCTCAGACCCTAAGTGAATTGACGATCTGGAAGCAGTCTCAAGATCACCCCTTCATTCAGACTGTTTGCAGGGTGTCTTCTGCTCATGCGTATATATCACACTCTAAAAGAAAACTAGGAATTAAGGCATGACACATTTTTTATTAAAACTTTTTTTGTCCTTACCTTTTCTATGTCTCTGTTCTCCTCCACCTTCCCCTAATAACATTTTAAGTTTTCTTAAGAGCCTGTGGAATGTCTTTAACTTATTACATGGAATTTTGTCTTGTATTTTAAAATTTAATATGATCTAGTTCAGGTATCTAGATAATTACTCAGCTTGGTGTAAAGGTTTGAGGACAACAGGATCAATAGTATTTTGCCTGATGTGGTCCATAGACTACTCATAGACATAGAAACCAACGCTCACGGACGTTAAGAGGGATGTGTCCTGATGAGAGCCGGGCCAGGTTGGCAGGGTGTTTCGCGGACAACCTAACAGTGATCCAGGCCTGAGAGAGGCTCTGGAGATTCCACCCAGAGGACAGCTGCCCATGTCCGATCAGAGGGATGGGCAGCAGGGCCAACAGAGAGAGTAGGAGGCCGGGGTCCGGCTGCAGGTGTGAGAGGCGTGATGTGAGCATTTGCTCTCAGAGGTGGAAAGGCCTCTCAAGGTGCAAGGGAGTGCTGATGTGGTTCTTACTGAGAAAGAGGGTCCCCAGCTTGTCAAAGCTCCCCACCCCCAAATACCAGTACTCAGTAAAAGAGAGCTGCTATTATTGCGCCTTTTGGGGCATTTATGAGTTCTTTAACTCTCTCTTTCTGTAGACATGGTATTGAAAATGTTGAATCACACACACTGAAGTCTAAAAGACCAAATTTAGAATATTACTTTTTTGTATTTTTTACTCTACTTCAATTCCAAGATGCCACTAATAGAAGTTACGTAAGTTGTATCATTACTAAGACCGAAAAGATGTTGCTAAATAAACTCTGATTTGCCATTAATTGATTGGGATTGCATTCCAATTTCAGAAATGTTAACATTTGAAAAACGAGCAGTAAAATGGTTTTTAAAAGGCTATCTGCATCAGTGAGTAAGCACTTCAAAGTATTTAAAACTCTCACCTTGCCTGATATTTATAGCTGTTGAAATTTAAGCAGGTTGTCAAACTCAAGTCTACTTTCATTTACTGAGGTAACAGCAAAATCCTTTAAGTATAAGTTCCTTATTAGCGCTCATAAGGAAAGGTCTAGTTTGTGTAAAGAATTAGCTGTTGTGAACATCTCCTTTGGCATTTAGTCGTATTCCATGTACACTATGTTCTTGTGCCTTCACCTTTTTTTTTTAAACTTGTTTATATGGAATTTTTAATCTTTCTAATAGAGGATTGAGTGCAGATAGTGAACACGTAAGTTTCAGTTAGAAAATGTGGGTTTAAAAGATGGAGAAAAGTCCTCTGATGTGCGAATATTTTGAAGGACATGTAACTTCTTTTGGGAAATTCCTCTAAGTAGCCCACTGGTTTCTTAAGTTACCTTTTTAAAACCTATTTAACAATCATTTTGTCATGATGTACATAACAATGTAGAAACATTGGCTTACTAATCATTCCTCATAGTCTGCCTAGTAATCTAGAGTTTTAAAATCTAACATGTCTCGTGAGTTTAAAAATTGATATTAACTGATTTAATTGATATTTGATGAAAGGAAATATCAAGCAGAAAACGCATACTTAACCTTGCCTTCGTAGTGCAGCTATTTTGATACCTTTGTGCGGTGCCCGCTGAGAAGCGACGGGGCTGTGACACCCCTTTGGTGCTCAGTGCAGGTCCAGCACCGTCTACGTGGAGTTTGGGGCTACTTTTAAATAATTCAGACAATCGAATTTATAAACATTAATGTATTTGTGATACAGTCTCTCTGTACATGTGTCACCACCCACCTTTTTATTTTTTATCACTCTCTTCTGCACCTTGCTCTTCTCATTTGATAGAGCTGTTTGTTGACTTGTCTTAATGGGGACAATAGTATTCCTCTGTGAGGAATGTATTGGGTTGGCCAAAAAGTCTATTTGGTTTTTTCCCTAAGATGGCTCTAGTAGCACTTAGTTGTTTTCAACTTCATTGAAAACAATTTTGTTAGATTGTATTGTGACAGCTGTTGAATCAGCATAAATTTTAAAAAACCTATCAAAATCGGTGAATTTTTGTGTAGCTATTTTAATATCGAAGATGAAAGAAAACATGCAACATCTTTGGCATATTATACTTTATTATTTCAAGAAAGGAAAAAGTGCAAGTGAAACGCAAAAGAAGATTTGTGTCATGTGTGGAGAAGGTGTTGTGACTGATAGAATGTGTCAGAAGTGGTTTGTGATGTTTTGTGAGGATATTTCTCTCTGGACAATGCTCTATAGTTGGCAGACCAGTTGAAGTTGATGGCCTTCAAATCAAGACATTAATTGACAACAGTCAGCATTCTACCATGTCGGAGATAGCTGACATACTCCAAAATATCTAAATCAGTAGTTATTGGTTGAAAATGAAAAATGTGTCTTTTATTTTATGGAAAAAAACAAACAGGCTTTTTGGCCAACCCAATATTTAGCAAAGAAGATTTAGTAACTACCACCTTATTTATAACTCTTTGTTTTCAATCTTGTGCTTCTGCAAATAGTGCTGCGGTAATTATTATTGACTTTACATGTTTGCACACACATACAGGTGTTATCTGTCTATAAGCTAACTTTCCACAGGTGGAATTGTTGACTTAGTAACTGGTTTTAATTTTAATAGATATTGCAGAATTGCCCTCTGGAAAGGTTAAGCTTTTTACACTTTCACCATTATGTACCAAAAGAGTTTCTGTTTCTCCAAATCCTTGTCTGCAGACTGAGTTATGCCAAACTGGAACTCAGTTTGGAAGCTACTCTGTTCATACGTCAGTGACTAAACTACCGTGAAGAGAAGCATTTGGCAAGATGTTGAAGTATTTAACTGCTGAGATTGGTTGTTCTGATTTGATTGGACTTTTTTTTTTTTTTTGAACAGGTAGTTATGCTTGTCCTAGCTTGGAAATTGGATGCACAAAATATGGGTTATTTTACTCTACAGGAATGGTTAAAAGGAATGACTTCTCTACAGTAAGTCCTGAGACCGTATTGGGGGGTCCCTACTCTCCCAAGCTGGTTGCCTCCTCCCCAGGATCTCAGGGAGTCTGGGCTGGGTGACTGGAAGAAGGCCAGGTACCTTGGCAGACTTCAGCTGGGGCCATAAGCTTAAAGACTATGCACTGTTTATAAGATGAGCAGGGTTTTATGGTAGAATTTTAGCAATTAAAGTTTTTATGTTAGTGTATACTATTTATTTTAGCATTCTTCTAGAACAACTCTGCCCCATAGAAATAGACCAGTCTTTTCTCATGTATGTCAGCTACATACGTAATTCAAATTTTTCCAGTAGCCACAATAAAAAAGTATAAAAAGAAACAGGAAAAATTAATTTTAATATAGTTTATTTAACCCAAAACATTATCATTTCAGTATGTAATCAATATTTAAAAAATCAATGAGCTATTTTACATTCTTTTTTCATATTAAATCTTCAAAATCTGATGTCTCTTTTATACTTATGCTACATCTCTATTTGCATTAGCTACATTTCAAGTGCTCAGTAGCCTCATGCGTCTGGTGGCTGCTGTATTAGCTCAGGGTTAGAGCTTAAAAAGCAAAGGCTTATTAGAATCTGGTTTGCAATCAGTGAGAAAAAAATTGAATAAAGTATAACTTATAAGTACAAATGTTTGGTATCTTCTGATTTAGCTTAGGGCAAAATTAGAACTTCATTACTCCAGTGTAAAAAATAGTAATATAAAGATTCTGTTTGTGTTACCGGGCCCAGAGTAAGGAAAAAATCCTTGGCTTTACATGTTCACTTTGTGCTTATGTGTGTGGTGTGTCTATGTATGTACATATGTGTTCGCTAAGAGTGTCATTCAAGAAAACATAAATTGTTATTGTGTATTATGCATTGAAGGACACAGTAGAGGTGGATAACTAAACATTCCAACTGGTATTAGAAGGTGAAGTGCTAATTCTTGACTTAGTAACTTTGATCTAGAATACTTGGGATGACTTCTCTTTCTTTTCACTTTAATTAGGAATAAGACTTCAATTTATTAGATTAAAATTGAAATTGAAATGGTTTTATTAGGTAACTTTGGAATTTGTCAACTTTTAGTGTCATTGTTCATTTGTTATTGATAATAATGCTTTATTTGCATTGTGCTTTAGTAGCCTATGAAACTTTATCACTGTTTTCCCATTTGAGCCTCACGGCTCCCTGGACAGATTAGGCTTGATCCTCGCTCATTTTACAAATGAGGAAACTGAGGTTCAGAGGGCATGCGTGATTGTGAAAGTAAATGGCAGAGATGGAAAGAAAACCCAAGACTTCCAATTCTGAAATCACATTCTTCCTCTAACAGCTCTTGTCTGATGGCAAGTAAGTTCTAGGGAAACTCCAAATAACCTTTTTGTAAGTACACTTTCCTTTCACAGTGCTCTAGAATTTTAGGGTTAAGTATGAAATCTCTAAAATTGTGTTTTCATGTTGGCAAACAGCTTACGATTTTAAGCCTTTCTCTCTTTCATTGTTTTTCTCGCTGCCTTTCTTTGCTGCTTTCTAAGTGGTGGACATCAGGCTGCTCTTTGGCAGTGCCCCATCGTGGCGACTGTGGCCACGTCAAGATGTTATTTCAGGGCTTCAGAGGAGGCACCGTCACCATTTTTTCAGGCACATTTTAATTTGTCTTAAGAGTATAATACCCACTTTTGCATTGTTCTAGATTATTTTTTTACATTTGCCTTTACAAAAGGATATTACATGAAGCCAGGTCTTGCCCACATGTTTTGAGGACCTCACTGCCTGGGAAATGAGATAGGCAGTTCCTGGAAGAGGTCTACATGTATGTTTGGGAGGGTACTTTGCAGGCTCTTTGTCGGGGGCTCTGCGTGGTGGCAGGTGGGTTCCTATAAAATTCAGGGTGTAGTGATGAGCCTGATTTCACTGTAAAGGCACTGAGGAATATGCTTTCTTTTTTGTGATATGAAACTCTGAGATTGGTCTTCTCATCAATGAGGTGCAGGTATTTAATTATTCAGAATAACCTGTGCAGTTCTTTGTAGTTCAAAAATAGACCAATTTCATGTTTTAAGAACCACCCCCTCTGGCCTCCCTAGATTTACCATTTGTTTGGCAAGTATTTGAATGGTAGTTACATACCAAGCGCAGTGTTCTAGGTCTGGGGGAAACAAAACCCATGAATAAGACAAAATCCATTTGGGGTTGGAGCTTAGAAGACATGTTCAGGCAAAAGATCCAAAAGTAATAAGGTCAATTCTTTTTATGTAAATTAACTAAATAAGTACTCTGTAAGGTATGCATACCCAGTAAATAAGAAAACTCAGAGGCCAGTCGAATGTATACTCTAAAGATGGTAAGTTTTGGACTCACACTGGGTTTAAGATGTGTATATGACAAAATACATGTAGTCATATATATGTACTATATATACTAGTATATTTGATTAAAATGCTTTTAAAAAAAACTGATAGCGTACAGTGGAAGTGTGCTAGAAATAGCCCATGGGCTTTGGAACCAGATAGTTTGGAATCAGTTTGGCAACTTCCTGAGTGTCTCTGGTAGCATTTCTAAAATCAGGAAGGTGACGTGAGGAAATGTGGCATACACTTGGGCACTCAGCAATTAGTCTTGACTCTGTCCTCTTGACACGGTGTGGGGGAGTTGTGGGCATGGCATCTCCAGGGCTGGGAAGAAGTGACAGCAACTGGTAGGGAATGTCTGTCCCCAAGCTCCCTAGGTCATCCTCAGTCCGAGGAGGCACAGCTCTTGTTTTAATTGACTATTCATTTTTTGTCTTGTCCCAATGTGTGGTTTTAAGGTCATCACTGATGAATTAAACTTTACAGAGATGTTTAAGCTAAAAACAAAATGAAATGTGTTAAATTGCAGCTGACTTTGCATGGAACTGATGATGGGCTGGGAAGATAACTTTGGGCTGGCTGAATAAAGGGGTAAAGGCCTTTTCCTAGTGATAGGGGAGAACTACCTTTGCTTTTATAACCACTGAGGATTATTGTCCTGATTTCTGTTGATTCCAAATGTGTTTTGTGGCAGCAAAACTCAAGAAATGATCCCACTTTCTGTGTATATTTTGTTTTGGCAAATGGTGCTCCATACCGGTGTGGCACTGTCACTCTACAACTTCTGTGAGTCTCCTTATTACATGTGTGTGGTACACAGAAGAGCAGGGGGAAACGGGTTCAAGAACTGAGTGGCCACTAGATGGCAACCTGCGGTTCAGACCTGGCCACTCAGCGGCCTGCTTCCCTAGTGGGTGATGGTCCAGAGTTTCTGCCGGACAAAGCCCCCTTTAAAGCAATTAAATTCTTTATTGACAATGTCATCTCTAACTCATGTAACTATCCTTAATAGCTGCATGAAATGGAAATGTTATTTTGAGCGTTTTATACTTTATACTCCAGACAAGATCTCTGTTCTTTCAAACGTAGGGACATCTTTTGCCAGGGTAGCTGGACATACTCCCAGGCATGCCGCAGATCTTGACATTTTGCCTTGCAGCTCTACCCAGAACTTCACAGCATCTTTTTTTCCTTTTAGCTGTGTAGTGGTTATCTGAGTGAGTGGTTCCTGTCCTTGAATCTGTTGAAATAAACAACGGCTCTTCTCATTGGGCAGGACTGAACTAAACCACTGGCCAAAACCTAGACAATTTCGTGTTGCTTTGGTCCTTAACCTTCGTTTCCAGTGAAGAGCAGGGACCTCAACCTTCTGTGTTTGGGAGTTAGCATTTCCTCCTCTTTGACCCTCCCCCATATTGTTAATCAAATATTATTTATATACATGGTAATAAATAAAACCATATGTAGAGTGCCCCATGCAAAGTAAGCTCTGCTTCTGTGCTGCTTTCTTGTGTGTCCTTTTATCCTCCACTGGCCCCCAGTTGGGTCCTGGCACTTGATCTCTAACTAGGCTCTCAGTGTCTCTCTTTATTTTCCCTTACCCAGCCCTTCTACACAGCGATCTAGAATGAGCATTTCAAGGTGCGAGCCTGACTATGGTCTCTTCCATGGTAGGAGGAGGCTTCCACTGGTTCTAGGTTTCAATTCAGTAAAACACTGAGCCACAGAAACTCTTTATGGTCTGGTTCCATCTCCCTTTCCGCCTCATCTTGTACCACTTCCTCTCTTACTCTGCCTAGGCTAGTCACAGTGGTTTTCTCTTTGTGCTCCCTTCTACTACTGGGCTTTTGCATGTGGTATTGCTTTTAGCAGGAATGTCCTCCCCTCCAAAAACATCTAGTTTCTTCTTTTCAGCTCTCAGTTTATGTGTTAGTCCTTTAAAGAAGCTGTTTCTGACTTCTAAAATAGTCTGATTCTAATCTTATTTTAGTTTTCTAAGAGGAAGAAATAAAAGACATTCTGAATTATTGTAGACTCACAGATGAGACATTTACTCTATATTTGGCTCTTAGATATTTTATTTCAATAGATCATGAGAACTTTTTTGTAGTTAGCTTTCACAAATTTATTGCTAAAAATAGATCAGGATGTTTTATTATGAATCATTTTAGTTTATAAACTATTAATAGTATTTACATTGATAATACTTGTAATACGTATTATTTATACTATGTAAAAGCTCTATAGAGAAACATAAGGAAATACATCCAGCACTGAAAAGCTTTAATATTTCTGGTGAAAATGGTGACTCTTGGTTCTAATTTTTAAGGGCTAGATATTACAAACAGGAAACTAGTTTGTAAAAATAACCAATTAGTGTACTTCTTAGGAAAAATAAACAGTGTGTCAGTTTCCTGTAAAAGTAGGTTATCATCACCAGGGATCCTTAGAAAATTAGTTGATTTCAAGTCTAAGGTAGGGAAAGTACAGTGTGAGCTGGAAGTGGAATGTCTTGTGCCAGAAAGCGAGGACATACTCAAAGACTGATAGAGGCCTGTCGCAAGGACACTGGAGCCAGCTTGAAGGGGCCACTGCCCAAAACAGGACAGTTTGTACATCAAAAAGAATAGAGACAGTAATAACTTCTAACACTGAATAAAAAGCAAAAATCCTTAACTCCAAATAGTAAGAAAAGTGGTGAGTTTAGCCAGTAAGTGTAAAAGCATGCTAGAATTAGAAAAATCACTATTTTGCAACTTAAAATCTAAAGTCAGTTCAGGGAGGTATCATCAGTGGATGGCAAAATCACTGACTGATGGTTAATGAGAGCAGGATTCAGAGTCTCAGGTTACCCCACAGATTACGGACTCTTTCAGAGGGGACAAGTCTCTTTACATGGGGAATCCAGTGGCCGTTGCCTTAACCAAATGAACCAACCCAGTGTCGGCGGTAATGGGACAGACTGACACGCGCCTCCTCCTGGGGTGCACTGAGCAGGGGAGTCATGTGCAGTGTTCTCGGTAACATTTAACCGAAGTATAGTCATGGGGAAATTCTCTGACCAATTGAGATTCTACAAAGCAACTAGTCTGATCTCTTCAAAAATGACATTGTCAGGAAAGACAGAAATAAGTCAGGACACCCTTCCAGAGACTAAGGAGTTATAACAACTAAAAGCAGTGAATCAACCTTGATCAGATCCTGGATTGAAAAAAAGGAGCAACTGTAAAGAAAAATGGGGGAACAATTGGGAAATAGACAATGTGGGTTGTATATTAGCTAAGAAAGGTAACACTGATAAAATATTCTGAGTGATGATGGTATTTAAGTGTTTAGCGGTGTCATTAGGTTGGCAACTTACTTTCAAATGGTACAGGAAAAAAGTGCGTGTATGCGAGAGCGCGGAAGTGTGACAGTGTTCATTGTGAACCGAAGGGATGTGTATGTGGGTGCTTATTTATTTCAGCTTCTCTCTACATTTGAAATTTTTAAAAATAAAAAATGTAGGAAAAAAGAGATCATCATGGATGTGTTCCAGCTCCAGGGCTTTTATTCTGTCTTTTGGTATTGTGTTTTGTATTACTGCCCCAATTAAGAAGAAAAACTCAGGTTATAATTTGCCTTTATTCTGTTTTTCTAGATGTGATACAACAGAAAAACTCAGAAATACTTTGGATTACTTAAGATCATTATTAAATGATTCTACAAACTTTAAACTTATTTACAGATATGCGTTTGACTTTGCACGGGTGAGTTCTCTGGAGCCTATCCAGACGTTTCCCTCCCCTCCCTCCCCTTTTTATTGCCTTCCGAGGTTTGCTTTTACATATGACAGCAAAAAAGTTAAATAAGGATGCTAGTTAGACTTCCTAAGTGTACGCTTTCTAAACTAACTTTGATTCTGGGCAAAAATGTAGTATGTTAGCAAAAAGCTGTAGTCATAGACCTTTAAGGGCTCTTGCCATTGTCTTAGTAATTTGTAAATGGGCGTGTGTGATAGACACTGTTCTAAGTATCTGGTAGATAAGCTTGGAGAAGCTCTTCTCATGAAACAACAAACCCTCACCCACTGAGTTGACTGGAATAAGCTAATTAGATCTAATCTGTTTTTACTTTGGGTGCTTTATTGTATTTGGAAATCATTTGAATTTCATACTGAACCTAATTTCAATGATTGTTATTCATACATAATTTCTAACCATTTTGAGAAGTAATCATATTGTTACATAGTGAACCAGGCCCAAGTATGTGACAGTGGTTCTGTTGTGAAATAAATTCTTATTTTTCAGCCTGATAACCACAGGTAGAATTCTGAGGCACTAGTTGGCATTGTGCTCATTCCCATACAAACCACAGCTTGTACAGTTACACTTTTTTTAAGAATGGTGCTTTCTGTTATGTTTGTGTGTTCGTGGACTCAGGTGACTAGGGTTTCTTGATTACATTTTTAATTGAATTTTTAATTAAAGCAGAGAACCCAGTGACAAATTTTTTTTTCTTAGCACCTTGCTGATTTTTTCATGTTCTACCCGCTTTGGCTGTGCTAGTTCAGCACCAAAGACTTACTTGGTAATGAATTTTGGTGCATCTACAATAATACATGAGTAGTTTTCTGTGGTGTTCTCATTTGTGAATTTTTACATTTTTGCAGCCTTCAAATAAAATGACATCATGCATGAAAATTCATAGAAGTTAGAAATTATATGGTAAAATTCAGCTATAATGCTTTACTAAATGGCATTTCTGTAATTACATATAGAAGTTGTTTGCCAGATGCTTTTAGAATAACTGCATAGCTTCTAGGATTAAATATTTTATTACATGAGATTTTATTTTCCTTTCATAGTCAGCTGTTATATGGGTCAAAGTTTGGTTAGAAGCATTATACCTAGAAAATAGGGCTTATTTTCTAACTTCCCTGTTTGGGGCTCAAATTTTCCCACGTGTCCACTGCTTTAGAACCAGGTTCCATTTACTCCTCCCTGGCTTCCCATCCCACCCTCGGCTCATCTCCAGGGTCCATCTCATGAGGGCTCCTTCGGTTGCCTCTTCCTTGGTGCTCCTACCACAGCCTCGCTGGCCGGGGCCTCGTTACTCCTTGCCTGCACTGCCACAGGAGCCTCATCTCCACTTTCTTCTCATCCAGCATTCACGCCAGCAGGGCGTCATTCGTTTTCCTCAGCCCCAGGCTCACTCGGCCACCTTCCAGCTCACAGAAGCCTTCAGTACCCTCTCTCTGCCTTTATGTTACGTGGTGCTTTACTGTGTGTGTGGTGCAGTTGCTCCCTCAGCAACTCTGAGTGACAGACAGGGGTGTGTTCAGTCTACCTCACAGAGGGCCTCAGTGAAGGGGAGAAACTGAACCCTGGTCCCATTGTTAATCAGCAGTAGACCCAGGACTCACCCCCAGGTTCTGGCTCTAGGTCCAGTCTGCACGTCGTCGCTCCAGGCCCTTACATCGAGTCCCAGGCTTCCTCTTATGGGATGGCTGCAACACCTCAGTAGTGAAGTTGAATTAGCTGTTCACTGAACCTGCCACCTGCCCATTCGGCCTTTCTGCTTTCTGTCTTTTGTCATGCTGGACTTCTGGCTAGGGCCCTGTCTGTGCGCACGCAGCTCTCTGCATTGTTGGGCTTCTAAGCCCAAGCCACGCGCTTCCCCTTTCACGTAGCCTCGCCTGCTTCTCCTTGTCCCGGAGAGATCTGTGCCTGCACTATGTGGCGCTCCGGTGTCCTCTGGCTAGTCTTTGGGGTATAGGTAGAGGTCTTAATTTTATCTGCCAGCAGAGTTCTTGGCTTTTCAGGAGAGGATCAGTAAATATCAGGGAATTAAACTGTTTTACATAAGGATGAATAACAACCATACCACCATTCAGTTAAATTATGCTGTAAGGTAAATTTGTTTTTGAATACTGTTTTTGTTTTGTTTTGCTTTGTTTAGCTCTACCCACATGTTTTGAGATACTGCATTTTCATTTGCATTCACTTAAAAGTATTTTCCAGTTTCTCTGGTGCTTCTTTAACTCTGTGGTTATTTAGAAGTGTGTTGTTTGTGTGATTTTCCAAGTAATCTTATTATTATTGATACCTAGTTTAATTTTGTTGTGGTTGGAAAACATACCCTGTATAATTCAAGACCACTTAAGTGTATGGGGGCTTGATTTATAGTTCCGAACATAGTCTGCTGCGGTGCATTTCATGTGTACCACAAAGAAGGAATGTCCTGCTGCTGTTCGGTGGAGTGTCATAAATGTCAGTCAGGTCAAGCTGGTGGATAGTGTCGTTCAATCTTCTCTGTCCTTATTGATTTCTGTCTGTCCGCTTGTTCTATCCATTACTGAGAGAGGAATGTTGAACTCTCCAATGATAATATTTCTCCTGTCACTTCTGTCATTTTGTTTCATGTATTTTGAAGCTCAGATATTAGATTGAGATATACTTAGTATTGTATCTTCTTAAAGAATTGACCCTTAATATTATGAAATGTCTCTATCTCTAGTAATATTACTTGTTCTGAAGTCTATAGCCATTCTAGCTTTCTTTAAAGTTTGCAAGGTATGTCTTTTTCCATCCTTTTACTTTTAACAACTATTTATGTCTTTATATTTAAAATGGGTTTCTTACAGATAGCATATATTTGGGTCTGACAGTATCTGTCTTGGGATGCATAACCCATTTATGTTTTTTAAAAAAGATTTTATTTATTTATTTTTAGAGAGAGGGAGAAAGAAGGGGAGAGAAACATCAATGTGTGAGAGAAGCATCAATCGGTTGCCTTTCGTATGCCCCTTACTGGGAATCTGTCTTGCAATTTAGGCATGTGCCCTGACCAGGCATCGAACCAGCGACCTTTCAGTTTACAGGATGACTCCCAACACCCTGAGCCACACCAGTCAGGGCTAACCCTTTACATTTAATGTAATTATTGATATGGTTTAGTTTATAAATCCTATCTTGCTATTCCCTCCCCTCATTTGTCCTTTTTTTTTTAAGATTTTATTTATTTATTTTTAGAGAGGAAGGAGAGAAACACGAATGTGTGAGAGATACATCGATTGGTTGCCTCTTGTGTGCCCCTAACCAGGGACCTGGCCCATAACCTAGGCATTCGCCCTGACTGGGAATTGAACCAGTACCCCTTTGGTTCACAGGCCTGCACTCAATCCACTGAGCCACACCAGCCAGAGCTGTCCCATCTGTTTTTTGTTCCTTTTTCCTTCTTTTCATGACTTCTTTTGGATTGAATTTTTTTATGCTTTCATTTTATTTCCACTATCGCCTTGTAAACTGTCTCTCTCTTTCATTTCTCTTGTGGTTGCTGTTTTATAGTACGTACCTTTAAATTTTCACAAGTTTTTTCAAATAGTATTATCCACTTCAGGTATAATGCAAGAACCCTTATGGCAGTATACCTTCATTTTGGCCCTCTCAACTTTTTGCTATTGTTGTCATACATTTTACTTATATGCATGCTATAAATCTCACAGTATATTATATTAGTTTATTCAACCTGTTTTAACAAATACCAGAGACTGAGTAGTTTATAAACAACAAAAATTTATTCCTCACAGTTCTGGAGGCTGGGGAATCCAAGATTAAGGCACCAACAGATTAGACAGATTAGATGTCTGGTGGGAGCACGCCAACTGTAACCTCACAATTGGAAGGGAGCTCTCTGGGGTTTCTTACAGGAACACTAATCCACCTTCATGAGGGTGGAACCTAATTACCTCCTCAAGGCTCCACCTCCTAATACCATCACCTGGGGGTGGGGGGTTAGGCTTTTAACATGAATTTTGGAGGGGCACAAACATTTAAACCATAACATATATGGTGTTGTCATTTTGGTAAAAATGTCTTTTATATTTACCCAAATATATATCATTTCTGAGCTCTCCGTTTCTTTTGTTTAGATACAGATTTCTATCTGGTATCATTTGCCTTCTGCCCCCAAATTTTCCTTTAACATTTCTTGTAGTGCAGATCTCCTGGTGATGAATTCTCTAAGCTTTTGTTTTGCCTTCCATGTAGAAAGGTACTTCTCTGGGTAAAAGATTCTAGGTTGATTGAATATTCTTTCAGTGCTTTAATGATATCTTTCTATTGTCTTCTGTCTCGGGTAGCTTCTAATGATAAGTCTGGTGTCATTCATGACTCCTTTGGACATAATGCTTTGTTTTCTGACTGCTTTTATTCTCTTCATTGCCTTTCCCAAGCTGATTATGACATGCCGAGGCATAATTTTCTTTGTGTTTATTCTGGTTAGGTCTTGTTGAATTTTTTGATCTGTGCACTAATAGTTTGTATTAAATTGGGAAAATTTTCAGCTGTTATTTCTTCAAATATGTATATATATATATTTTTTTGTTGTTGTTGTTGTTGTTGTTGTTGTTCTTCCTCTGCTCTCCTTCTGGGACTGCAGTTACGCCTATGTTAGATGCTTGATACTGTCTCAAAAGCCTTGATTACTGTGTCTTCTAATATTAATGTTTTCTGCAGTGTCTAATCTACTGTTAATCCTAGCCAGTATACTTTTCATTTCCAATACTAACTTTTCAACCCTAGAAGTTCTATTTGGGTCTTTTTTTGTATGCCCCATTTCTCTGTTCATCACGATCATATTTTCTTCCAACTTCTGGAACATCCAGAACATATTTATAACAAGTATATTAACAATTTTGTCTTCAGTTTCCACCATCCCTACCATTTCTAGGTCCCTTTCTCTTGGTTAATTTTTACCTTGGCCATGAGTCATGTTTTATGGTTTCTTAGCATTTCTAATAGTTCTTTTTTTAATTGGATGCTGAATATGATAAATTTTATGTTATCGGTTGCTGGGTCTTCTTATATCCCTTTAAATAGTGTTGGATTTTTACAGTTTTCTGGCGCCTAGTTATGTGGGATCAGTTTGATCCCTCGAAGGGGCTGGACCCGAACACCCTTCCGTCTAAGATGATTGAGTACCACTCGTAAAGCAGGACCTTTTGGAGGATTATACTGCCCAAGGCCCTGAGCATTTTGAGACCTTTCCCCTCTGGCTCGTGGAATCTGCCCGCGCGCCCATGTTTTTGCAGTGGTCCTTCCCCAGGCTCAGGCGCTCTCCGCTCACATGCGCATAGGTAAGTCCTCAGCCACAGGCGGGGAGCCAGTGTAGATCTCCAGATTTCTCTCTGTGCAGCTCCCACCTTGCTAGAATTTTGATCCACAGATTATAGTTACCCTTGCCTCCTCAAACCCTGTCTTTTCCAACACAGCGAGGCTGCAGGGCTCTGTTCGGTTCCCCCTTCCTGTGCTATGTGGCCTGGAAACCACCTCCACGCAGTAAGCGGCATTTCTGTAGCACTTACCTTATGTTTTCTTTCTCTCTGGGGTCACAGACCTGTGCTGTCTGTTGTCCAGTGTGTGAAAACCATCATTCCATATATTTAGTCCAGCTTTCTGGCTCTTTGATGTGAAAAGGAAGATCTAGTTTCTCCAGCTCCATCTTGGTTAGCAGCAGAACTCAAACAGCTTTTTATCTCTCTAATCTGTTTTCTACCAGAAAAATGACTCCTAGAGGTAATAACTTATAATTAACATAGCAGACCTTTTAAAATCAAACTTTTAATGGAAATTAAACTTTCTGATAGTTTTAATACCCTTAATATTCTCTCTTTCAAATAACAATGGTCTATGTTAAATATCATGTTTTAATATACCAGGAAAGAAACTATATAATACAATACCAGAAAATGATAAAATGACCCCTTTAAGGTGTGATCATTTCTTTTTTTACCTTCAAACTTTGTAGCCAATTAAAAATGGTACTTCACTATCAAGTTATATTATTTTTCTCCTAATTTTACTTTGACTTGAACTTATAGTATTATGGATATCATAGACTTGTGAAACTTTACAGTTGAAAAACCATAGGAAGTCATCTGGTCCTGTCTTGTCATTATGCAGGTGAATAAACAGAGCCAGAGAGGAGGGGACAACAGGGTATGAGCTCTGCCCCTGAGGTACCAGCCAGTGTCCTCTCCGCAGAACCGCCTCACCTTCCCTGACTCACAGCTGTCACCATCCCATGGGATCTTGTTAGAGGAAGATGGTGGGACATATGTTCAAGGGCTGAAATGGCCAGCTCTCTCATACGAGTCGATTTTGTCTCAGTATGTTTATGCATAGGGTTTTTCATCCAGTATAAATTTTACTTATTATATAGGTAAATACTGTTGTATGAATTCCTTTGAATGAAAAAGCCATTTTTTTCTCGATTCCCCTTTTTAAAAGGCCCTAGAGAGGAAAAGACTGGCAAAGAGAATAGAATGAGGTAGAAGACTAAATACAGGAAAAAGGACTCATGGACATGGACAACAGTGTGGTGATTGCTGGGGGCAGGGGAGCCCAAGGGGATTAAATGGTAATGGGAAAAAACATAATAAAGAGTAAATTTTTTTTTTTAAAGACCCTAGAGAGAAAAAGATTGGCAAAGAGAATGAGATAGAAGACTAAATACAATAATTTTTTGTTGATCTGTGAATAGTTATTAAATATCAGTTAAATTTGATTATTCTATGTTCTCTGACAGAGGCAGGATACAATGCTGAAGGTCACGGCCAGATTGTCACTTGGAGGGCTTTTTTTTTTTTTTAAGATTTTATTTATTTATTATTAGAGAAAGGGGAAGGGAGGGAGTTCCCTTCCCCTCTCCATCAGTGTGTGTTGCTATTTGTGTGCCCCCTACTGGGGACCTTGCCAGCAACCCAGGCATGTGTCCTGACTGGGAACCAAACCGGCGACCCTTTGGTTCGCAGGCTGGTACTCAATCCACTGAACCCCACCAACCAGGGCTTGCTTTTTTTTTTTTTTTTAAAGAGAGACTTGGGATTTTGAGAAGGATTAATGCTGGGCTGAGAGAGGCACTGATAGCACCATCTTGGCCCAGCCCAGAGTACACACCATGAATTTATAGTGATGTTGCTCTTGTATTTTGTTCTAATGGTGTGGTCCAGCCTTTGCAGAAGGGAGAGGATAATGGGATGGATTGAGAGGGAGGAGTGTGTGGGCTAGGAGGGCAGAGGGGAGTTGAGAGGACCACTCCTGTAGTGATTGAGATGGCTCTCCGTGGAACGAGGAAGGAAGTGGAGTTTGGAGAAGCTGCTAGATGGAGAGAAAGGGTAGCCTTCAAGGTGAGAGAGAAGGAATGGCAATGGACAGGAGGAGAATGGGAGATTGCTCTCTGGCGGGGGAGTCTTTGCTTTCTCAGTCCGTGAAAAAAAGCTTTAAAAGTTGTAAACAGAGGGTTTTCTGAAGGCAGAACCCGTCTGTTCCTTGATGCACTCACTTTTCCAGCACTAGGTACCATGCATCTATTCACCGACTCTGAGGAGATGTTTCTGGAAGATGTAAGAGGTCACACATATTAAAGTTAATGTATCTTCTTTTTCTAAGTAAAATAATAGCTGAGTCATTTCCATTTAAACTAGAAATGATTATGGCTGTTAGTCATAGAATTTTATATGGAAAATTTGCTGGGTTTTGTATTCATCAGAGAATATCACCCGACTCTAACCGCAGTCTGTTGTGACCATTTTGATTCATGTCCTCTTCTAACTTGAGTCTTACTTAATTACTGTATTTGTAGGTATATGTGTTTCCTTCTGTACACAACTCCCCCAACACACCATACACAAACCTCTCTTTTTTCTCATATTTTCATTGTAAATTACAAAGAAAAGAGATGGTAGGTCAAGGTGAGGACAAGAGTAGGAAGATTATGAGTCATCTAATCCCAGGTCTCTTCTGAAAACCTTGTCAGTTTTATCTTTAAGATTACTCTTTGTTCGTAATGTATGTAAATGTTGAATCACTATGTTGTACACCTGAAACTAATATAATACTGTATGTCAGTTATACCTCAATTAAAATAATTACTCTTTGGTTACTGCAAACACAGATTTTCTCAGCAACTACTTGTAAAGCTAATTGGACTGTATGTCAGTTTGTATTTACATCGCTCTTCCTGTCCTGACCTGTGTGGCTCTGTTGCTTGGGCATTGTGCTATAAGGTGAAAGACCGCCAATTTGATTCCTGGTCAGGGCAAACGCCTGGGTTGCAGGTTCGGACCCCAGTTGGGGCATGTATGAAAGGTAGCCGATCAATGTTTCTCTTTCACACCAATGTTTCTGTCCCTCTCTCCCTCCCTTCCCCTCTCTGTAAAAATAAATAAATAAAATCTTTAAAAAATAAAAATAATAAATAAATCTCCCTTTCTTAATTCTCAGGGAAGTGAGATAGTACACAATGAAGAGCTCAGGTTTGGAATCAGACTTCCCCATTCAATTCCCAGCTCTCCCACGTCATGACTCATTTTAAACCCCTTTGCCACAGTTTTCTTATTCATAAGTTAGGGATAGTAAAAATACATATCTTAAAAGCATTGTTGTATTAAATGAATTTAAGTATAAGGCACTTAGAACAATTTCTGGCTCAGATTAATTCTCAATAAAAGTAAACCATAGAATTAGAAATAGTTATTGAATTATATGATTCACTGACATTACTTAGGTGTCTATAAACCTCCCTGTTTTCCAGGATTAATACTTAGTAATAGAGTCTGTACCAAATAAAATGATGAGGGGAAACTGCCCATTGGCAGGTTGTTTTTCTTTTGTTAAGGAAATATCAATAATTAAACTTAATTACCTTGCAAACATTGTGATCTGTAAAAAAAAATGCTGGGTAAGTTCAAAGAACATAATTATTTAGATTCATTTTTCCCAGTGGCAGGACGCTTTTGGGGTTTATGAGTTTTTAAAAAATGTGTATTAAAAGGAAAAAAGCTCCCATTCAAAAAACTGACTTGCTATATTTTCTGTTTTATAAACTGCCACATTATTTAAGATTCAAGTTAGAGCTCTATTTTTACCTTGTTTTTATTTACTTAGGTAGCTGTGATAGGCAGAACTGCATTTTCTCTGTATTTTTTGTAATCCTTGTGGTGCCAAATGGAATTCTGTGATACATGTCGTGGGTCTTTATTTTAGTCCTTTTGATGGTGACCATTTATGTTTGTGAATTGTGGTTGCTTATATGTTTTTTTGAGTCTAAGTAGTTCTTGAAAATCTTGGGAATTTTTTTTTCCTGTTGAAGATTTTTTTGTTTATAATTTTAATAATTAAAGGTTTGCCTTTTAACATACAAGTTTTAAGCCATAAAACATTGTGAAAGTTGAAAATATGTCATCTGAAATAGCTGGGTGCTTCGAAGAGCATATTAGGATACACAGATGTTGGAAGATCCATTTTTATAATATCATTTATATTTGCATATACAGTTACCTGTTTGTTTCTGTTATTCTTTTTAAGTTATAAGTACCATTTAAGTGAAAAATGCTTCATTTTCACATATCATAGAAAGACTTATACTGGAACAGTCTTACGTAAACAAAGGCAGTAATATTTTTTCACATTAGAACTCCAAATCAGAGCTTAATAAAATGTCATTACTCTGTACATTAGCTGTTACTAGTCTTTAGCTGGAGGAGTGCATTTAGTCTGTATACAAATCATAGCTTCTTAGAATAGGCAGAATAGGGTCCTTTGGTCTTCTGGCTGAACCACTAAGAGGCCAGACCCCGTCTGTAACTGCTGTTCTTAATCTGTGATTAAGGAAGACAAGACAGAATCCAGTTGTGCATTGAAGAGGGTTGATTTATCTTTGGTGTATGGAGCGTGTTCGGTTTTTCTTATTTGAAAAGTAAAAAATTTTAAATTTTTCTTATAAAATTAAAATTTATGAAATACATACCAGCTTATTTTGGGTCAAGAGGTGGACAGGGAGAAAAGTTTCATTTCTTCTTTAACCTTGATGGACCTCCTCAAGGTTCTTTCTGCTGGATTCTGACCAGAGAATGCAGGGGTCTTCCCTTGCCCCCTGAGCGGAGGGCCCCGGGTCAGTGCTCATGGTGTGCCATTTTAATTTCTTCTGAGGAGCTTCTGGATGTCTTTGCTCTACTCTTTGAATTAGTTAAGGTGATTATCATTTTTTTTAAAATGCCCTGCTTCATAGCATCCTGGGAGATTCATTTCACTTTTAATTGAGAGCCCCTTGCCAGAGAATGCCTTTGGGATCATTGCTGTCAGAGAGCCCCCTGGGCGTGACTCCATTTTGATGTTCAGTAGATAATTGGTTGTGGGATCTCTTGACTGTGTTGTTCCCAGGAATCCTGAGTGTTTCCAGTTATGGTCATTTGCACGTAGCCTCAAATTTACCAGCAGGCAATGTTGGTTATCAGCGAGATGCCACTGTTCAGATCTTGAGTGCATCCATAATATCTTTCTCTCATTCGCTAGGCAGAAGATGGTGTTAGTGACTGCGAGCTGCCGCTGGCACCCTTGCAGAGCAGGAGTGAGTGAGTGCTGCTCAGCTTCCAGTGCTGTGAGTCTGATGCCTTTCCTCCCGGTCTGGGCGTCGCTGCCGACCAAACGCGTGCATCGAAGTCCTTCATGATCATCAGTTTGTCAGATGATTATATTGTTGCAAAGAGTCTTGTCCAGGTCTTTCGTATCTTTTTTTTTCTTTTTGTCACCTTAGTGTATGTCCATTGTGATGGGGACATAGGCATTGATGAGGTTGGAAGAAGGCACGGTATGGACCCTGGCAAGACCAGTGATTTTAGGGTTAGTGAACGATTATAAACTTTTGCAAGGGAAAGCTTTTCCCGAGTGCCACTGTTGTCAGCCCTGTGTGTATTGGCGTTTGTTTAACAAGTGAACTTTGGCCCAGTCCTGTGGCGCCATGTGTGTTTTCAACAGTTAACTCATTTTTGTTGTGGATTGCCTGATGGTATGGTGTGCTCTTGCCATCTGCCATGCCTATGTTCGAGGGTAAGAGGAAGTTTTCCATTTTCTTGCACACTGCATCACGGAAGTAGAAGCCTTTGAAATACAACAGACTGATGAGGCTTGGTTGGCAAAAGGTGTGTAATCTCTAGAACACCTTTTCTCTTGCTCTCCTCTCCGTTGCAACGACGACGGCCCTGAGCAGGGCGCTCTGCATGGCCAAGGGACGGGCAGAGAATGCTGTGGAAAGGAGGCCCCACCAGTTTGCATTGAACTGTGGAACTGGGGTGACCTCACCGTCACCAGACCTAAGTTGTATGGCCTGTAACAGAGAGAGGCGCCATCTGACCTGGCCTTTTCATGAACGGTCATTATGTTTTATGACTGGGACCCAAAAAAACAGACCTATTGCACATCTTTGGGTATCTTCATCTACCTTGTTTGCTGTTGTTGAGTGAGGTCCTTATATTTGCTGTATCGTTTAAGTCCTGCACTTTTAAATTCAGTGTCAAGACCAGAAATTCTCTGTGTACTAAAGAGCACTTCACTGAGGTAATAACGTCTTCTGTCCAGAGATAGGTATGGCTGCATATGTTGCTGACAGTGGTGGTCACAGTATCGTCCCTCAATTTGGTGAACATTTAGATTCCACCACAAATGGGAGAACCAGGAACTTCCTCCCTTTGTAGGAAAGTACTTTTGCAAATTTCCACTGGAGTTAGGATACCACGTGGAGGCTAGCTTCGGAGGTAACACATGTAAGGTTACCGCTTAACCACTTATGGCCCCAGGTCCTCTGTCCCCTTACATAGAAACTCCCATCTTGTTGTTCCAGAACAGAGATTTGTAGGAACGTAAAGAATGAGAAATTAGGATCCTTAATTGCAAATATGAGTGGAATGAGTTTAATCTTGCCATTTCAGGTTTATGTACTCCTTTTTTTCTGGTTTCTTTGTGAAATGTTGTCTTTCACTTGGTTACTAGTTAGGGGTATTCTGCTAGGAGATTTCACATCCCTGAAAATCCAAGGTAAGAAGGGCTGTAGTAGACAAACGTCTCCCAGAGTAGGTGGATGAAAGGTAGATGGATACACCCTCTTACTTAGAGAGAGTCTCCAGAGCCCCAGCATTTCTAGTGGACTGAATTTAATTCCAGTATTTTTAGGTACAAGAAAAACATTTACCAACAAAATAAAGTTGTTGGAAAAATGATATTTATTTAAGGAAACCTGATTCCTAGCGTGCAAATCAAAACTGTTAAGCTCCATTTAGTTAAATTATGGGCTTTGGTGTGAGCAATTGTGATTTTGATAATTATCATAAATGTCAAACAGCAAGGGATTGAGTTATGGATTTCAATTTATCCCGTGAAATAATCATAGATACTGTTAGT
This sequence comes from Mormoops blainvillei, assembly GCA_004026545.1. Lineage (NCBI taxonomy): Eukaryota > Metazoa > Chordata > Mammalia > Chiroptera > Mormoopidae > Mormoops > Mormoops blainvillei. The sequence continues at coordinate 19,177 of PVJD01002585.1, read as the reverse complement.
ACATAACTAATTGATTTTGTATTAGGGTGATCATTCAGTGGACACGAATCTTTCTCACAGTGTGTTTATATAGTACCAGAATGATTAAGCCTTTCCTTGTGTTTCACTATCCCCCCCTCCTCCTTAGGCATGATCCAGGGTTTTTATGGTATATGATGAATGATCAATGAGCTGTTTGCTACTGCCTTGTTGATGTGAAATAGAAATTTGGATTATTGGAATTTATTATTTGGGGGCATCTGGCTCATCCTTGTTTTTGTTTGTTAAACAGGAAAAGGACCAGCGCAGCCTAGACATAAACACTGCCAAGTGCATGTTGGGACTGTTATTAGGAAAAATCTGGCCCCTTTTTCCAGTTTTTCACCAATTCTTAGAGGTACCAAATTGTTATTTTATCAAATGTATTTTTGCTTGCTTAGAACTACCAAGTATACTTTATTTAACCATTTTCTGTAATTTTCTGTTTGTTACACTTTTCTGTCTATAGAAATTATGGTGACATAATTGCCGTCCGTCAGCAACCACCTGTTTCTTGGCGGGTACCTGTGTGTGCGTTTACTGTTGTGTTGCATCTCTCCCCGGACAAACGCATCAGCGACAGCCACAGTTCTGTCCCTTTCCCTCCTTTAGTAAAACAAGATTTACTTTCATTCGTGGCTTTAGGTGAATGTCCACTTTATTAAGCAAAGATTAAAAAATCCATCAGCCTTCTTATTAAAAGTGTGTGATGTAGTTGCCTTTACTCTTGTCTTCAAGTAACTTGGGGACCTTGAATCAATCTAAGTGTTAGGCAAACTTACAAAAATCTTCTTCAGTTTAAGTTTTCTTCACACTTGTATTAGAAATAACCCAGCACTTTATCCCATCATTGTTTGTTTCCTTTAAGTATTAATAATAAAAAACTTCGTGCTGATTATGAGGAACCGGCTTCAGCTCAGTTAACGCCACAGGAGTCGGAAATGCCGGAGATGTGAGTCTGAGTGACCATGGTTGTCATGTATAGGTGGCATCCTGCTTGCTCTCCAGCCCCAAATACTCCCTCTTTTTTCTTTTTGTTTTTGTTTTTTTCCCCCAAACCCCTTTAAAACAAATGTCCTTCGCTTGAAAGGAATGAGGCTGTTGTGTCTTTGAGGAAATCCTGAGGAAAGCCTTACCCGGACTCCAGCTTCACTCTTAATCTTTCTTGCAATTTACTTTATGTAATTGTCTAGAAACACTTCCAACTGATACGATTCTTTAAGGACTATTATTAAAAATTACTGGTAACATTACTAACTGGAACTCCTCAAGAAAAGTATAAAAACTAATGTTAATATAAAGAGTATTTGCTTATATGACAGTTCACATCTACAAACGATCTGTTTTAATTTCTTGGACAACTCCCTGAAATGTTCACCTGTTTTGGAAAATCGGCAGAGACAGGCCCCTGTTCTCAGACGTTCAGCAGAATTGGAGCCTGAGTTTGAAGGGCGAGTAAGCCGACAGACCTCGGCGGCCGGGGTGGCCGCGCAGTTCCAGGAGCCCCGCTGACTGTTTCAGTGGCTGGTTTTGCTTTTAGTTACTTAGAAAATTAAACTCGTAGTCTCCTTTGTTCTCTTTCTTATTAGTTTGCATTTTCCTTTTAAAAGGAGACAGTAATCCTTTCATTTTCAGCTTTCCTTGTGTTTGCATCCTTAAAACCGTGGACTCAAATCTGCTTCTTTTGTGTGCTTGTCTAGTGTTTCTGGCATTAGTGGTTAGGACTTAAAATTGTTGGATCTGGCTTTTATTTTCAAATCTTTATACGAGAATACTGTATTTTAAAATACATATGAGGCATATTTCTTGTCTAAGAGGAATAGAAAACTAATCCATGGCTCTTCTGATTACTCTTATGATCAGATTCAAGTTTTGACTTACTAGAACAGCCATTTCTTCAGTGGCTAGAACGCCAAGTCTCAGACTGCCTGTAGCACTTAGTAAGTCCTTGTCAAGTCGCCCACTGCGGCAGGTCCCCTCAGCCCACAGTCTGATAGGGAGCATCCTGGGCATATCAGGGCTTACCCTTGGGAGCTACTCTTAGCACTTTCTGTGTGCCAAGCATAATTGAAGAACTTTACGTAAATTGCATAAATTGTCTCTCAATCCGTGCAACATCTTTATGAAGTAGATATTATCCCCACTTTATATAAAAGGGCTCTTGTAGTCTAGAAATTTTACTTCTAGGGATATAAAATTGTGTTTCTTTGATGTGCTTAGTATTTTGTGTTGGGCCCCTGTAATATTTTTGTAGTGAAAATCGTCGTCTGAAGTTATACTCCTGCCCTCTCTCGCTGTCCTCCTAGACTGGTGCCTAACACTCCAAATGGAAAGAGTCGACCTTTCTGAACTGTATTAAGTTGATTCACACAGCAGCTGAAACCATCCCATTTGTTAATTGTGTCAGTAATTTATATTACTTTTCCCTCCGTCAGCAATCAAAATATAAAGTTATTAACAAAGACCAGTGGTGCAATGTGCTAGAGTTTAGCAGAACAATTAACCTTGACCTCAGCAACTACGATGAAGATGGCGCATGTAAGTACCAGTGCTGGGTGTCCCCTCACTCCTCCCCATCGCCGCACGTTCTCCTGTCTTCCCCATTGCGAAAAGCCTCAGCGCCGTGTTGTTTTCTCTCTCTCTCTCTCCAGGGCCAGTGTTGTTGGACGAGTTTGTGGAGTGGTATAAAGACAAACAGATGTCCTAGGACTTTATGCATAGCAGCGCGAGAGTCACTGTTACCACAGTTATGTCAACCATTAGCCATAAATTGCTGTTTGTATCAAAGCGCATGCTGCTTTTCTTGCACTGTCTCCCTTTTGCAGGGACGTTTTTGGTGTTTGCTATTGAATGGGCCAGCTCTGCCTGCTGTGTAGCATTGTTCTCTTGGAAGGCTGCTTTGCAGTTTGTATTTACACTACAGATTGGTGAATTTGCCAACGTCCTCACTGTGACTATGTGTATATTGCTGTTTAAATTTTGTATATGTGTATAAAAAGAAAAAGCTTCACCTAGAGATTATTTCTGCAAAAATGTATTGTAAAAATAATTTTTGTGGCATATTTCTAGTCCCTTTTTTCAAATGAACTAATTATACTTTATTTGGTCTCATATGTAGCATTTCAGAAAACAAGACAGAACAACTGTTACCATAAGTAAATATTGCCAGAATTCACCTTATTGATCTAGAGGCCAACTTCTGGAAGAGGGTGGGCGTTACAACTTTGCAGAGGCATATGCCAAATGTATTTTGGTTTACCCAAATGTTAACATTTTAAATGATGAAACCAATAATTATTTGAACGTATGGACATGTACCATGTCACCAATCATTTCTGCCTTTGAGGGTATAGGTTTTTATTTTTTAATGTTAAAAAGCTGTAGTAATTTGAATGTAGGTACAAATGAACAAACTCAAATTGCACCATTTTAAAAAAATGGAATGGTTATAAACTCTTACAAACTTTCCTTAGTGGTTTTTCTTTCTGTTTTGCATTCTCCTTGTCATGTTTGGTCTGCTGATGCTTTCTATGCCATTCTAAGTAAAATTTGTTTTGCCTCCTCCATGGAAACCCAATGGCTTGCTGGCATTTTATAATTGCAGAGCAATTTTAGTTGTGGCTTGAATTTTTAGTTAAGCTTTCATGGCATCTAATTTTCTAGTTTTTTTTTCAAAAAGAACTCTATTATAAGTGAGAGGTGTTTTGTTTTGTTTTCCTTTTTGTTTCTTTCATGCTAGGCTTTTTCCTGGCAAAGTGTCCGCTGCAGGCAGTGGACACGACACCACCAGCATTGCGCTGACTCTGTCACACGGCGGGGCCTTTCCTGGGGAGCGCTCGTCCTTACCCGAGTAATTTGTGCACAGAGGTGGTAGCCATTATTCATGTGGAGGAGGGAACAAGGAAACAGGACAGGATTTTTAGGTTTGTATTTTATGTCTTTTTTTTTTCCTCCCCTTGCCTTACTGTTTTTAGGAAATGCATAGATGACATGTTTTCCCCTCAACTCTCTGGTGCTATTGATTGACTAATTTAGCCCCTAAAGTTCTGTGAAAACACAAAAGTCTGATGATTTCAACCAGGTAAAAAGCTGGGCATTTGAATAAGTGAATGCTACTGTTGTGAGCAAGATCATGATTAAACATGTAATGGTTGGAAGAGGTTTGGATTATTTCAAAATCTGGCTGAAAAATCTTTTGGATTAAATGTGAACCTTTAAATGGCATTAAATGAGAAAAGCACACAGACAATGTTACTCTTGACCACTATTTCACAGTTTCTTTGCAAGCAGTGTTCAGATTTTCATATAATTTTTTTCTATAACCAAACCACCAAAAACAGAAATTTTGTGTGTATATACAGTGTGTGCATACATACTAAATCATGGTCTGGTAGAATTACTTCCTTTTTCTACCAAGTAGAAAGGTTTGGTTTGCTGTGGAATAAACCAGAAGTTTGGAAAACTCTGTAATGATTAAGCATACTTAATCATTCCTTGGTTAGGAATTGTAGACTCACTTTTACCTTATAAATTCATACCAGTTTAATACCTAAAAAGGATAGGAGAGTTAATGGCAAGCATAGCTCTTGAGACCAATGTGTCCCAAAGGGGCTCCGTTTTGACGGTGCCATTCCGGTGGCGATTGGCCATAGGCTCAGATCTGTGGAGAACTTGATTCACTTCCAGAGATATCCCTTGAAGTTAAAAAAAAAGAATTGTACTGTAAAGTCAACAGTTTGGAATCTGGTCAACTATAAATCAGAAATGAATACATAAATATGAATCATAGATTAAATTATTTTAAGTTATTATTAGAGACTGGAGACTTCTAAACACTAAGCATAGTTAATCCTAAAATAAAGGACTGTTACAGGGGAGATACTAAATTTTGTCCACAATGAACATTTAATGAAGGGGGGACAGCCCACGTTAAAAACTATTTCGTGAGGTATAAAATGAAAGTATTCTAAAAAAGATTATCTTACATCTATGGAAAACTCCAAATAATCTTTAAATTCCCTTGAAAAATAACCCTCTGACTGTGGAGTGCCTGCCCTTGGTTTTCTTGACTTTATGCAGTTATTTTTAAGGGGCGGGAAGGGGGTCAGATAATAATAAGATACCTTTTCTTAAACATGTCCCTAAGTTACATAAAACTGAGCAGTCATCAAGCACTTATTGCTGGCTAATGTTAAATAAATTAGGGTGCCTTCTTCTGGTTTTTCTTTATCACCTAAATCTACATCCTTTCTCTCTTTCCATTGTGTTTTGAACACATTGCAATACCCCCATCGTAAAAGAATATGACTTTTAGATGTTTACTGCTGCAGTAGGTCAGAAATTTCATTATTTGATTTGCCATAAACATCCATGCAGCTTTTTTGAACCATGAACTCTGAGTTAAGTTTTTATAAACCTGACTAGACAAACCTTCTGGTTTAACAACAGATTTCTGTCGCCTCTCAGTCTCCATTTTAACAGTGCTTTTGAAGTTTATACGGAAAGCTTTAAAAGTTTGTTTGTGCCCTTGGTTTTTATTCTTACAACTGCTAAAATACCTCTGTAAGCCTTATCTTTTATTCTTTAATATGTTGTGTTGTATAATAAATGTATAGAATTCATTGACCAACTAAAATGTTGGGTGTCTGTAAATGAGACCAAAACGTGGGTTGCTTTTTTCATAAAATAATTTCTCCTGGGGGGTTACTGTTAAATGAACAGCAGCTAACCTATAACTGTGAATGCTTCGTGTCGTCAGTATTTGCATTACATTCATAAACGTGTGCAAGTCCTGTGACTCCCAGCTTAACTCAAATACTGTTATGCCACCTAACTTGAGTACACAAACTGGTTTAGGTTTTAATGGAATTGATGTAAAATGATATCCCATAAATAAAAAGTATTTGTGTTTGGTTTCAGAACTGATTTGTGAATTATTCTTCTCTGGCTTTTTTTCCCCACAGCCACTTAAGGTAGTTTTAAAGTATTTTGTTTTTTATCCATTTTCTTTTCCCAACTTTTTATATTGAAAAATTTCAAAGCACAAGAAAAAATGCAGGAATAATATGATGAACATGCACATCCCTCTCCCCTAGGGTTTCCAGTTTTTAACATTTTGCCACATTTCTACGCCACTCTGAATGTGTGTCTATTTCTTTCTATAAATAGATATATTTTTTCTGAGCACCTGAGAGTAAATTACAGTATGACACTATATACCTAATATTTCCAAACAAAGGTATTCTTATAACCACAACACAATGATCACATTCAAGAAATTTAACATTGATCCAGTACTGTTACCCAGTATGTGGTCTAGATTCAAATCTCCCCATTTGTACTCATTTGATAGCTACTATTTTATTTTTAATCCGGGTGTAGGAATTGCATTTAGTTGTCATGTCTCTGTAGCCTCTTGTCATCTAGACCACAGATACAGTGCAAACCGTTCTCGACCAAATAGTGATTTAAAAACACACACCACCCTATGCTGTGTATTTCTAAACACTGAGCTGATAGCTGAGTGCTTACGGTGTGCCAGGAGCCAGGCGGAAATGACCATTTCCACTACCTGCAAGGCTCCCACCCACTTAGTCTGTAAACGTGTGTCAGCCCTGCTGACCCCTCTTTGAAGGTGCCCTGCACTCTCCTCTGCCTGGCAGCAGGACCCCTGGCATCAGTGGGTGCCAGAGGGGGTGTGTAGAGGAAGCGAGCAGCAGAGCCCGTGCTCGGCGAGGAATGGTCAGCAACTGAAGCCACCTCACATAAAGGCGAGGGAACCCAGGACGGACCGATCCAGACGTTTTCAGATTTTTAGGAGCTTGAAAGCAACAGAGGAGGTAAAAAACAAGATTTCTGACTGACAGACTCCGGATTCCAGGTGCACAGTTTTACACTGGTGTGTAGATGGTTCTTTCAATTATAATTTGGGCCAAAAGCTGGGATCAAACCAGGAAAATATTCTTGCAGACACCTGCATGGCGGGTGGAGATAAAGGAAAAAGCTTAATTCTAAATTGATAGGAGTGGGAAGTGAAGGGACGGGATTCTTAACCTGGGCCACAGCGATAGTAGAAAGTCAGGTGGTGCTATTATTATTGTGTGTTTTTATTATTCATTCAGTAATAGAAAATAGGAACATGAGATGTGTTCTCTGGGCAAAAGTTTACACAAAAATTAGCAAGAGTGGAAGTAAAGTTCTCCAGCAGTATTGTTGGAACTGGGGGGATAGACTGGGGAGAGAATAAATCGCTGGTGTCTGTTCAGGACAGAAACCCCGCTGCGGTGCAGTTTACAGAAGGTTGCTCTAAAGGAAGGGCGTTTTTAAAGATAGTTTTCTGAAATAATGAGATGAAGAGGGAAGGGTACTGAAAAGTGAAAAACCTTATCCACAGAAAAGGAAGATTGTTGGGTGAATCCTGGGCTACAGAAATGAAGGTAGTCAGCTCTGTTTTTCTGGGTGGCAACTTCCTTGAGTGGTTTGAACCTGCAGGAAGGTAGAACGTGTTTTCCATGGTGCTGTGATGTGTTGCATCGTATGTAGCTGGCTCATTTGAATATTATCCCCAAATCTTGATTTGAAGAAGAACTTTCAGGCAGAAGATTTGAGTAAAGCTTTTATGAGCTCTTTAGAAAGAATTGCCTTCGGAACTTTGTTATAGTTAGAAAGAAAGAAAGAAAGAAAGAAAGACAAAAACCCCACCAAACCCTGTCCCATGAAGAAATAATAATTCAAGCTCCCTGGCCCTGTCTGCTTATCTAAGCCTGTAGGGTAGAGCAGAGTCTAAAATAGGGCACATTGACCACTTTTAACACATTCAGCACAAAATAGTTTGGGTTTTTTTTCCTACTGAATTCATTCCTGGCATCTACCTTCAATTGCTGTAACAAAAAATAAAATCATCCCATGGACATAGAAGTACTTGCTTAGAAATTATGGTAAGTAGGCTATGCTGAGAATAATAATTGGAAACTGAAAAACAAAAATTGACTGTAGTCATTAAATGGAAATTTTTGAAAACATCATTTAAAATGTAAATCCCTTCTCCTGACAAAATGTATTCAGTCCTTTGAAAGAGATCTCTTTGCAATCACTGAAGAATGTGGCCTGTGATGAGTCCTGGCCACGAGAAAGGAAGCTGAAAGGAGCTTGTTTCTCCCTCTGGCACTTTCCAGCAGGGGCATCTCAGAATTGCCCGCCTTTGAATAGCTGAAATTCAAACTGGTGTTCTCTAGAAATCTTTCCATAAATGTGCGATGATAAAGGGGGCCGCAGCTGAATTCAATACCAATGAACAAGGCACCAAAAAAGTTTGGGCCTGCTTCTGGTACTACATACACTGAAAGCTGCTGAATTTTCTCTCTACTTGATGATTATTTATTTTGGTTTCATGACTTATGATGGCTGCTGAATAGTCCATCTTGAGAGTAGAACTTGGCAAGGTTTATAATCCTATCACAGATACATCCCAAAATTATTGAATAAAAGATGAGGTGTCTTATAGCAACCTATTCTGCATGTCTTAGTGCTCAAATCCTTCGAGCCCTTGTTCCTCCTTGAAGGAACAGCAAGTTGTAAACAGCAAGGTTGGTTTTCAGAGTTTCAGTATAATCCTATCAACAAATTTTAGTTATATGTTAGGCATCATTCCTATGTGAAATCGGGAACACGGGCGTTAAAAGTTTATAAACATGCAGAGAAGGGGGTAAACAGAAAATAGATTGAAGAATTCGGAAGGACCTCTGAATGGGAGGCCTTGTGCCTGTTAGGTTTAAGTGGCGTTAGCCACTCATAAATGGTAGGCCGAAGACACCAACTCAGTCGGAGCTGAGTTCCTTTTGGAGAGAAGGACATAGGGATAGATGGGGACTCAGTGTTAAGACCCTTAGAGAGTCCACACCAAGATAGCGGTAGAGGCAGCAGAGGGCTTAGGCTTTTAAGGACAAGAGTTTGTGGTTGTCACCAAGGGATGGCAATACAATGGATGAAAAGATGCCAAAAGAAAAAAATGGGTACTTTAATGGTAAAGGATATGAAGTGCATGGAGGCAGCTACGTAAAGCAGATGATAAAGGATGTTCCATGGTGGAGGAACTGCTTCCCGGATCCCCGAAGTTCCCTGTGGGGGTGTCTAGCTGTAGCTGAAACCGCCCACACATGGCAAGGATTGTGCCAGGCACAGGGGATACTCTCTCTGCCCTTCTCGTGGGGCTTTAACCCTCTGCTGCCCTCTGGAGATCTCAGCCCCAAGCCTCCTTTCTCCCCACAGGAATGGGGACGAAGGTCAGTTTTCTAGGAGCGCCCCTCCCCAGACCCAGCCTCTAGGCATGTTTGTATAGGAGAAGTCACCCATGGGAGGAAGACCCCGAAGATTCTAGAAGGGGAATGGTGAAGTGTGCTGGGGGTGAGAACGGTCAGGCAGTGCAGTACAGGGAAGTGCAGTGCATGGGAACATTTGTGCGGAGAGACATGGAGCCAGCTGGGCTGAGGTGTAGACAGAGGACATAGCTGGGAGGGCCGTGGGGAGAACAGAATATTGACCTAATTTTTAGAGATGCAAAGCTCGTTCTGTGTTTGCATCAAGCCTCTGATAATCAGAGGAGGCCTTGACTGCCAGCATTCAGTTACAAGGAGCGTTCACCGGCTGGCGGGGACCCTGCGTGCCCTCCTCTCCTCAGAATTGACACTTCAGACAGCGTGTTTTTCTGTGCAGTTACGTTATCAATCTTTGCAGCTAAGCACCTCCATTGCTCAGGTCTCCTCTGGCCCCTACTCCCGTGCTCCCTGCTGGAAGAACCGCTTACTAAAAGGCACCTGCAGCCACCTCCCTATCCCTCCAGCATGGACATTCGGAATTATGGGAACAGACTTTAGTGGGGCTTTTTAGGCCAAGTACTTTTTGAAACCTGACCACTCTGAGATGACATTGCAGGTGGCAGGCTCAGGATACTGGACAAGAAAAAAATTAGACTTTTTTCTTCTTTCTAGTTCAGCAGGGTCATTTTTCATACTTGACCACACCCATGTCAAATGCATGCTCATGCATTTTGTTTTGAAAGTTGGTGGTCAGCGAGCTGTAGTGGATTCCAGGGATATACAGTCATGAAGGTCAGCTGGTGGCTCGTTGACATTATTCGGCTCCTTTCAGAAGAGAAGATGACCAGCCAGGCCACGTGCTTTATACTGATCTCTTTGAACACCTTTCAACGATCGTGGGAGGTATATGGGGGAAACGGCGGTTCAGAATGTTTAAGTGACGTCCTAAGTCACACAGCTGGAAGAGATGGAAGAACAAAGGCTTACGCTCGGGCGAGGCCTCTACCTCAGGAATGTGCTGGGGAAGCCACAGGATGTCGGAACAAGTTTGTCAGGAGGAGGGCTGCTCACCCTGTGAGTGCTGCTTGGTTCTCTGGTGGACTGGGGCCCCTCCCCTGCTGATTTTATAGAGAGGTTCTGGGGAACACGGGATTCAGGGATTGGCTGGTTTTCAGAAATGGGAATGTTTAGGGACTGGTTAAGCCAAGGACTGAGGTTACTGGAGTGAGGCTATTGCTGACTGGCCAGCTCTCACAAGTGTGGGGCCACCTTTCAAAGGCATGCTCTGGCGTGTGTGTTTTCCAGGCACCAAGCAATTAATGCGGCTCTGGTGCTCTACATAGAGCATCAGATCCCACAGGGCAAGGTCTCTGTGTCCCTTCCCTTCACGTGACACACAAGTCCAGGTTGTCACCTGTGCTTCTTACCAATTGGCTATAAATTGGAGGTTCCCACACTTCTTCTGGGGTTCAGTTAATTTACTGGAGCAACTCACAGAATTCAGAGAAACATTCTAATTCCTAGGTCACCAGTTTATCATAAAAGGTTATAACACAGGGTCAGCCAGATGGAAGAGATGCATAGGACAAGGCATGGGACAAGTTTCAAAGAAGGCTCAGTTAGCAAATTCCCTACGGGACCTCTCAGGTACTCCTCCCCTGCCTCCTGGATCACACACGGTTGAGACATGGAAAGTTCGCCACCAGAATAATCGTAGGTAACATCTGCTCAGTGCTTTCTATAAGCTTTCGCAGACAAAGTACTTAGTCCTCACTACAACCTTATTATCCTCATTACACAGAGGAAAATATCAGAGGCACAGACTTGTTAAGCATTTTTCCCCCAACATCACACAGTTAAGAAGTGAAGAGGCAAGATTCAAATGCAGGCCATCTGGCCCCAGAGCCCATACGCTTACCACCCCCCTCTTTTTTTAAACAGGAGAAAATCAAGTTTTAATACGTGCATACAGGGAATTAGCAGGCGTGAAATTTCCCATATTCTTAACTTCTCTCCACACCACTCCTCTAGGCTAATTAACAGCTTTCCAAAGTGCTCTTCCATACACGGCTCAATAATGGCACAGAAAATGCAATTTTTTATGCTTGAGAAGAATGTTTTCTCACCCAAAGGAAATATTTTTTGCTTTGCTGGCTGTGGTTAGAAACGCTTCTGTGTGCGGAAAGCCTTTGCTTCGGCAGCTTTGCGATAGAAAACTCTTCCTAGTCATGGGGAGGCTGCGGACCAAGGAGAAGCAGCTTCTGACCCTGGCAGAGCTTGGCTGAGACACTGAGTGACTCCCCACTTCTGCAAGCCCTAGGGGTCCTCCCTGCAAAGCCCTGATCTGCTCGCCGCCCTGTCTGGTTCAAACCCTAATCCCTTAAGGCAGAAGGATGATTATAGACTGCACGTTATATTGTAGTATCAGATTTTTTTCCAGTGGGTCTCCATTCCGTATTGGTGGGGGCGTCAGAGATTCTTGGTTTTTATTTATCTGTTGATCTGAAGATGCATGAAATGATACAGAATTATCATTTGCTTCTCTGATGAGCAGCTGGTCAGTGTGGGAACCAGCGACACAGATTTTGACACTTCCCCCACCTCTCCTTTGAGATGTAGAGAACATTCTGCCTTTCCAAAGTTTCAGTTTCTGCTTGACCTGACTTCATCTCATAGTAAGTGGAAGCCAGTTACCTCTTCAAATGAAGTCTTAAGCCACTAAATGGAAAAGTGCCCTAGAAATCCACTACTAGCTAAAATATGACACATCATATCCTTATGACTCATTTCTTCCTGTAAATGTGATTCTGGGAATGCTTGATCGAAGAAGGAGCTTTAAGAGAAGACAGGAGAGCCCTGGCATGGCTCAGATTGTTTTGGGGTGCCGGGCTGTCTGGGAACCATGATTCCAACCAGGTAACTGTCAGTGTCAGCAGATGTCAAGGTGCTCGTTTGCCGGAATGAAGCTTCTCTGAAGCCAAGTTGAATTGTAACCACTGCAGTGTCCAGCCATCTCAACGTGTGAGACCTGCTATGTGTGGCTCCCCTCATGCAATTTAATTATACGAACACTAATTTTAAAGATACTCTGAGATGCCAACTTGGTGCTGCAAAGCCACTCATTGTTTTTAGTCATCAAAGAAGTAAAGACAGGCCATAGAAATGCCAACTTTACAATGAGCTAGTAGTCCTCAAACTCATAATTTCTGTTTCTTGGAGAGGAGCTGATTCAAATTCTCTCGGTGGGAGAGTTGCGAGTTCTGTGGTTTTGAGGTGTCCCCAAACTGGAGCAGCAGCCAACAGCATTTGATTGGGATGCGTGCCTTCAGCAACTTTAAAATCTTTTTTATCAAAGTCATATGTGGACATGGTTGTGAATTGTAGAATTCAGAAAAGAGTCTAATGAATATCAGCAGTCATCTGCAGTACTCATTCACAGCTCAGATTACTCATTATATTCTTAATATCCAAGAATTTTCTCTTGTATGACAGTTTATCTGTTTACTGTTGAAACATTATTTTCAGTTGGTTCATCATTTTACGCCTTAGTCAAGAAAGTGATCATCTGCGCCAATATCTACAGATTCACAGCGTCTCTTGATCAGAGAGCTGAGAATGCGTGCAACCAACATGAAATCCAAGAACACACAGGAAAGTACCAGGAGGAATGGTCTGTGAGCACTTGGTTGGCCAGGGCAGATGCTTCTAGACACCCTATAAGCCAGTCAGAAGAATTCAGCTAAGGTTTTTCATGAATTGCTGAAGGCCGAGTGTGACTAAGATGAGAATGCAGACCTTATGGGACCTCACGATTTTCACCCTTTGCAAATTCTTCACTGGCCTCACCAGGAGCTCACAGGACACCCTGGGGAAAGGGCGAGAATGGTTGTGTCTTGGCCAAGGAACACGGAGTGTAGGGACTCACCTCTTTTACGGCAAGCCCGCTCTGTGTCTGGGGGAAGATGTTAGCTCATCCCTCGGCCGGCTCCCTGCAGACACAAGCCTGAGAAGCGGCCGGCAAAGGGCGCGAGGGCCTTGCATTGCTGGCTCACGCTCGCAGGGACCCACACGGAGGATCACCTCTCCCAACAACCAGCCCCAAGGACCAGTCTCTGAGGACCCAGCCCAGAGAGTGCTTCCACTGAGCAGGGAAGACCCCCTTGCTGCCCACAGGCCTGGCCTTCAGGACAGGAGGATGCGAAATAGTGAAGTGGAAGGCTGGCACCTGCGCCCACCCTGGGTCTTGAGGGGCTGCAGGAGGCGATAAGAGGGAGCAGGAGGGGAGCGGTATACTTGGGTTCGAAGAGACCAGGAGAGTGCTGAGAGCAGCATTTAGGACTCTGGGAGGGGGACCACCTGAGACGACCCCACGCCCGACACACACACGCACACAAAGACCGGGTGGAGGGCGGCGCCGGGGCCGTCAGACGCAGTGGTGTAGCAGGGTTAGGAGATGGGGGCCTGAAAGTTGGCTCTCCAGATTCGCTCTTTGTGCCATCGCGGTGTGGCTCAGACTCAGGCAACCCTGCGATGGCCCAGAAGGGGGCGCACTGCCCTAAGTCATCTGCCTCCCAGGTTCGTTGGCCACGTGCTCTGGGCCCAGTCATGGGGTTGCTGCCAGCCACACTGGGCCCTTCCATCCTCTTATACTCTACTCATTGTCGGCATCTTGGGCCAGTAACTGTGATGACTAGGCCAGTGCAGCCTGTAGCGGCATATGCTGCTCAACCTCTAGCTGTCCGAGATGTGGCCCTTACAGGAACCACTGCAGCTGAAACCCGGGCCCCAGGCTTTTCAGCTTCAGACGCAGCATGATTTGATGGGGATTTGGTTTCTTTCAGTGCTGCCCAGAGGGACAGAGGACACAACCCTTAAATACAGGAGAGTTGATTGGTGGGAAGAAGTTTGAACTGGGAAGAAGCCAGTAGACATAGTCCTTAGCCTTCTTCCTCTTCCTCTACCTCCCGCCTCCCAACTCTTCTAAGACTCAGTGATTCCACACAGCCTGTCCAGGGACGCCCACCAGCCTGAGCAACCAGCCGTTTCCCTGCGCACCCTCTTGTATTTGCATGCCCTCGCGCCCTACTGTAGTTACCTTTTCACTCTCTGACGTCCCTGGCATTGCTCCCCGTCCCATCCCTCTACCAATCATGCTCTGGCTTTTACATTTTACTGCAGATGCTTTTTCTAAGGACCCAGGCTCATACAGCACCTATGGAGGTTAAAGGCTTGCCAGGGGACCTCGTCAAAGAGGATCATAGAGATGGGGAATGGATGTGCTGGGGAATCAGTGAGACCCCATTGTTCATGAGAGCATGGCTGGGGTGGGCCAGGTAGGGCAGTTTACCAGACCTTGACAAAACTAAGACAAGTGACAGCCAGGGAATTACAATGAGCAGCCCTGGGCAGTCCAGGAACACCTCCTGCAAAGCCTGATTTGACAACCCTTTCTCCCCAAAGCCTCAAAGACAGAGTGTGGCCTTATACGCCAGGACAGCAACCCGAGGAAGACAATAGAGACAAGACAAAAAATCAGAGACATTAAGTCATTCCAACGAGATGGCTTAAACAAGTCCTGATAAGAGAGTTCAATTAATTTTCAACAGACTAAAACTTGAAACAGCAAGAAGACAATTTAGATCGGAAGAGATAGAAATATTTTTCATTGGCAAGTCTAAGTTACTCCTGCTATCCTAGGAAGAATATCCGTTATAGATGAAAGAAAGAAATTCCATTTGCTCTGCAAGTCTGCATGCCCTGGGAGTGATTCTGTGGCCCTGAATTCACTGTAGTACTAGGTGAGAGACCTTGCTGCAGGCCAAGATTCTAGGCACAGCTCAAGGAGGACAAGAAAAGGCCCTGGATAGACGGACAACAGGCAAGCACTACTGTTGCCTAACTTTGTGATGGGGAGGTCATTCTTTCTTTATCGTGAAATATGACTCTTTGGCATATTTCCATCCATGGGAATATCCATCCATGGGATACATGGATGAAGTGGCTCAGATGGGAGCTGTGTCAAACTGGAGTATGTTTGTCCCTAATCAGGGCAGCCACTGCTCAGCTCCTGCAGAAAAGGGGCACAGTGTTCCCAGAGGGCAGCGGACATTTATTGAGACTAATAGCTTATCTCACTTTAGGCTCGCAATTACCCTATGCTGGAGTTACTGTTATTATCCCTATTTTCCAGACGAGGAAAATAGCTGGAGTTACTTTGAGTGCTAAGGCACTGAGATTAGTCACTCGAAAGTCAAACAAGAAAGGCGTTGAGCTGGGCTTCAGACTCAGGCAGGCTGGCCTGAGAGCATGCCCGATAAGGACATTATAGTTCTGATGATTACTCAGGATTAGTCAGAAACTGAGATTTAAAAAAATTTAAATCTCCCAATATTAAAAGTATTAAAAAAAAGAAAAGAAAAGAAAAGAAAAACAGACTCTATAAGGCAGGGAAAACCAAAGTGTGGTCCAAGACATACCCTGTGGGTTATCAGCTTGTGTGGGGCATTCCAAGAGAATGAGGTGCTTTCGGAAAGCCACGCTATTGGTTGGATTTTGATTCCCCCCAAATATTCATTGAGAATTTAAACTTGTAGGCTTTCCTTCAGAGTAGTCAAGTTGGGCCCCTGCACACTTTTACCAATAATGCTTCCATAGCTCGAAATATTTCCTGAATTCCTCTTTTGGAATGGCCTTCCGAAAGGTTTATGTATCAGCTCTATTATTGTGTAGCCACTTCTTTTTTTTTGATGACACTAGCATTTCCCTGTGAGGTCCCAATCATCTTCAGATGTGGCTCTGAAGCTCTTTTAGTTACTTCCAGAAATCATGTCCATCCTGAATGCATGGCGAGTTGCTGCCTGGGGAATCATTCAGAAGAATGTGTTCAAAAATTAAAAATATGTTTATGGCCTTCAAGGTAATGGCATTTAAAAGGACACACCAATTCATCTCTTCACATTCTTATTAGTTAAAAAGTCAGCCACTAATATAAGGCTTTATGGGTTTATGTTACCTGCACTGGGTGTTCTGACCAATGCTGTCATATAACCCCTTGCAAATTCTGCCACATAAAATCAAACATCTCTCTTTCCCTCTCTCTCTCCACCAACCCCCCTGCCCCCAGTACTAAGAACTATGAACAAGATAGAAACTTGAATGGTTTTAGGTTTTCAATAGGATAACATCTGAAATCTTGAAAAGCTGAACAGTGTGCATTAGATCATTCTCTCCAGATTTTTGTTATGAGGTGACTCTGTATAGCATAGCATTTCTGAATGCACCTGTTATGAGCAGCTTTCCCTTAGTTCCTGTGATCTGAAACAAATTCCAAGGTCGTTAGTAGCGGCTTTATATAAAGAATTCAGCTTTCTAGAAGTTATTCAAATGAGAAAAATCTAAAGATAAATAGGAAATGACAAAAATTATAAAATACATCTAGCTGAATGGATCGTTATTTCTGTTGCATCCATTCTTAACTCCTGGCCTCCTTGGGAGTGGGGTGGGTGGGGCAGGGGTGGGGCAGGTGGTCTCTGATACCTTCTACTGTCCCTCTTAGGTTAGACTTAGTGGGACTGGCTTCCAGCTAGGCCGTCTGTTATTCTGCTCTACTGCATCTATGATAAGATCAGTTTATTTTCTTTCTTTTTGTTTTTAAATGCATTCTCTTCTTGCCCCAAGCAGGTGTTAGTGCATTCACTGTTCTTTCCTGCCCAACAGGTTTCTGTATTTGGATTGCATGACCTGAACATTTTCTTTTAATTACAGGGACTGACACAACAATGTCAGCATCTACTTTTTCCTCATGCAAAACTGAAACTCTGTACCAATTACACAATAACTACCCATTCCCCTCTGTAAGCATTAAAAAAAAAAAAAGTAGCATCTACGATTGCCATCATTTGATTAAAGAAAGGAGATTTTAACCTTTTAAAAAGTATGAAAAGACATAACCCTAGAATAAAAGACAGTGGAATAAATTTATCTTTTCACACCTACATGATCACACCCATTAGAATAGCTACAATTAAGAAAGAGAAAATAACCAGTGTCGATGAGGATGTGGAGACACTGGAAGCTGTGTGAACTACCGGCAGATGTGTAAAACGGGGCTGCTGCTTGGGCAGACATCACAGAGCTTTCTCAGAAAGTTAGACATAGGACCAGCTTACGATTCAGCTATTCTACCTTCGAGTATATACCCAAAAGAATGGAAAGCAAGCTCTCGAAGAGATATTTGCGCACTCATATTCATAACAACATCATTTGCAATAGCCAAAGAGCGGAAGCAGCCTACACGTCCATTGACAGGTAAGTGAATAAACAAAACGTGGTATATATTTATACCACATAATATGTAGGATGTGTTTACAGTTGTGAGTTCACAAAACAGTTTATACTTATATTGTTATATATTAATTACTGTATTATTTTCCATACAGACAACAGTAAACCTACTTTTGCTCCACCTTGTACATATTGAAAAGGAATGAAATTCTGACACATGCTACAGCGTAAATGAACCCTGAGGGCATGATGCTAAGTGAAATAAACCAGCCTCAGAGAGACACATCTGCATGATTCACTTCTGCGAGGTGCTGAGAACAGTCCAACTCCTAGAAGCAAAGTGGTGTAGCAGTTACTGGGGACTGGGCGAAAGGGGGATGGGGCATTGTTGTTTAACTGGTACCGAGTTTCAGTTTTGCACGATGAAAAGTTCTGGCGACGTGTTGCACAACAATGTGAATAATGTGAATGTACTAAACACTACTGAACTGCACACTTAAAAATAGTTAAGATGGAAAATTTTATGTCGGGCACTTGGGAATACTACTCATCCATAAAAAAGAATGAAATCTTATGTTTTGTGACAACATGCATAAATCTAGAAAGACAGATATCATATGATTTCGCTTATAGGCGGAATGTAAAGAATAAAATAAACAAACAAAATAGAAACAGACTCATAGATACAGAGAACAGACTGATGGATACTGGAGGGAGGGTGTTGGAGGGCTGGGTGACAAAGGCAAATGGATGAAGAAGTACAAACTGGTAATTACAGAATGGCCACAGGGATGGACAGCTCAGCAGAGAGACTACAGTCAGTAATGTGGTGGTAACTACGTATGGGGGCCAGGAGGGCACTTGAAATATCAGGGGGACCACTTTATAAAGTATATGGTTGTCTGGTCACTATATTGCCCACCTGAAACTAATATAGAATAATAGTGAATGTGAACTGTAATTGAAAAAAAGATGGATTTATATGTATTTCACCACAATAAAAAATAAAAATAAAAGAAATGAAGCCTTCATTTTCCTTTTCATCAGGTGGGTCCTGATCCTCTGTGCCTGTTTTACTGTCACCGAGCCAGGAGGCCTCGTGTGTCTAGGACGGAGCCCAGGTTTAGGCTACAAACACGTGTCTGTTTTCATGCCAGTGCCACACTGTTACGTTTGTTGTAACTCTGTAGTATATTTTGAAATCAGAAAGTATGATGCCTTTGGCTTTGTTTTTTCTACTCAAGACCGATTTGGCTCTTTGGGGTCTCCTGGTTCTATGTGAACTTTAGGATTGTCTTCCTATTTCTGTGAAAAAGGCCATTGGAATTTTGGTAGGGATTACATTGAGTCTGTAGATCACTTGGGGTAGTATGGACATTTTAACAATATCAGTTCTCCCAATCCACGAACACAGGATACATTTCCACTTGTTTGTGTCATCTTCCATTTCCTTCGTCAGTGTTTTGTGGTTTTCAGTGTCACCTCTTGACTACATTTATTCCTAAGTAGTTTATTATTTTTGATGTTATTGTAAAGGGAATTGTCTTTTTAGTTATAGAAAT